>JBCAUA010837973.1:0-13826 GCA_038406235.1 Peronia verruculata
TGTTTTTTGTTTTTGTTTTTTTAAAATCATTACTCAAAATAAAAGCCAACAACATATACTGTGGTTTTGCTGAAAACCTCACATATGGTAACACCTTCAAGAAAGGAAGAAACCAGAAGTATAATTATCTGAACCCTTGTGTTGACAGAACAAAATTTTAGATCTGCACGTCTTGTAAATGAACAATTTCTACAAACCAAAGAAAAATGGATATTACTTCCTAAGAACAGAAAAATTATTGATTAAAAAGAATTATTTCAGTTTTATCTTCTATCTGCAAAGGATATACTGTACTATAATTGCAAAACTTGAGGTCCCCTAGAATTTTAAACTGGCAAATGAAGTGAGGCATACTAGCAGTAACAAACAGGGAATCAGAATTTTATATCCACATTCAACTTCACAAAAGAAGAACTGCTTGCAAACTGAAGAAGGATATTGAAGTTGCTTCCAAAGAAGGCATCACTAAAAAGAGAACAATCCTTGACAGACCTAGTTTAAAATTAAATGGGCTATGGCAGTAGACACGATTGACGGTTAACATATATAACTGAGTGAGTCCTCACTAAACAAGATACAGGACATTATTAATATTCTTTGCAAGAGTGATTATGCTTTCCTGTTCACTTTCTTTTTTCCCCCAACAGCATAACAAAAAAAAATCTGAAAGTAAAAAAGTGTATTACATCTTGCTTCTAATAATGAGTTATATCCTCAAAACTGCCCAAATGCCCAAATATCATCCATCTAAATGATTTTTATATCTGGCATTTTTATAATGTTCAGCCCCGCAGCCAAGTTTTCTTACTCCACAGTTCCAGTTCACTGAGTATTGCCCAAATTCGAAAATGTCAGTGCCCTATTTCTTTGTCGGCTGTTTGGTAACATGGTAAAATAGCCATTCTGTGACAATTTATTACCTGTGAATAGATGTGGAAATTTAACAGGCAAAATGAAGGCTTCTTTCAGAGACCCCTTGGCACCATCCAAACCAGCTACATCCTCCCATTTCACATTAGGATTCTCCTTTACAACTGCTCCTGTAGGACATCAAGACAGAATATTTCTTTTTTTCAAAATCACTTTGAAAACTCACAGTAGATTCAAGGGCAAATCTTTAATGCAGTGAGAATGAACTGTATATTGCAACAGTATATGAGAGCTATACATTCGGGGAGAGTTCGCACAGTGTGGCATCCCCGCTATTTGTCAAAATATTGTAGGGGAGGGCCTGCGCTTGCAAATGAGGACAGCTAGGGTGGCATCCTAAATAAAATTGATTTTTAACTAGCATCTGCGGAGATGGGAGGGGTGCTCACCTAAATTAATAATACATGGTAACTGTGTTGTGTCGTCTCAGTGTGGGAGAGGAACGAGACTGCCGCTAATCAAATAGGGGCGCAACTGCGTAAAAAGAGAGTGCAGCCTCCATCCCAGAGTTGTGTCTCTCTGAAGTAGTCAGGGGTGACAATCAGTGGAATAATAAAGTACACTTGGGATGGAGTTATCATCATCATCATCATCGCCTTTTTCACCCTGTACCAGGGTAAAGGTCACAAACAATAGAATTCACTTTCTCCTATCCCGGGCACTTCTCACTGCATCTTTCCACTGTTGCCCTCCTCTCTTCAAATCATCCTCCATGAGTCTTCTCCAAGTTGTTCGTGGTCTACATCTATTTCTCTGTCCCTGTGGGTTCCACTGAAATGCATGCCTGGTAGTCCTGTTGCATGGCCTCCTAATGGTGGGTCCTATCCACCTCCATCTTCGCACACCTATCTCTCTGTCTACTGGTTTCTGTCCTGTCCTTTCCCAGAGAACTACAATCTGAATGGTATCTGGCCATCTGATGCACAGGATCTTCCTCAAGCAGCCATTTATAAAACTTTGTAATTTGCTGGTCCAAGTCTCAAGATTTTCCAAAGGGTGGACCTCTCTGCACTGTCAAATGCCTTCTCATAATCAATAAAGTTCACCAAGAGAGATGAGTTCCATTCTAAGGACTGCTCAATGATAATTCTCAGTGTTGCAATCTGGTCAGCGCACGAGCGGTTCTTTCTGAATCCTGCTTGCTGATCTCTCAAATGTTTGTCCACAGTGTCTTTCGTTCTCTCCAATAGAACCCTGTTGAATACTCTTCCTGGAATGGAGAGAAGAGTTATACCTCTGTAGTTGTTACAATTACTAGGATCGCTTTTCTTTGATAGATTCACAAGGTGCCTTTCCTTCCAGTCTTTCGGGTACTGTTCTTCTCTTCAGACCTTCTCAAAAAGCCCATGTAGGACTACGACTGTTGTTGCTACATCTGCCTTCAGTTTCTCTGGTGGTGTAGCATCTGGACCAGCTGCCTTGTTGAAGTTGAGCTGTGTTGATGCTTTTGCTATCCCTTCCTTTGATGGAGGCTCACAACTGATGTCAAGGTCCCTACATGCTGGCATAATGTCTGGTGGGTTGGAGGAGGTCTATTTAACAGGGTTTTGAAATGCTCTACCCACCGCCTGTTTTGTGCCTCTTTCTGAAAGATGGTGTTGCCATTTATATCCTTCACTGGAGCACTTGCCTAGTTGTTCTTGCCTGCCAGTAACTTGGCCATCTGATACAGCACTCTAGTCTGTCTGCTTTGTTAAGCAGCCTCTGCTGCCATTTCAGTAACAAACTGGGGATGGAGTTGCGTCCCTGGGAAAGTGTCTCTCTTTGCAATCCAACTCGGTGTAGCACAATATGGATAAGCATTGTTCGGTGTCCACCTTCCCCCAGGGCGATTGAGACTGATCTCGTATCACTATTTAGATACCGCCTGGAGGTGGATGATATTCTTCTCTCTGGTCCTTCCCCGTTGTAGGTTGTCACTCAGAGGGGAGCGGGACCTCTTTAAATTACTGTCTCCCCTCGAGTGAAGTATGTGAGAAAAGGATGTAATGTGGGTATTGATTACTTTATTAAATGTTATATATATATATATATTTGTATAGTAAGTATTCTAGGTCATGGTAGTGGACAGGTCATAAAGACCTGTGACAGTGGTCAGGCGTCCCTGCCACCATCAGCCATTTTTCTTTTTCTTTTTTTCCTGTGTGTATGTTGATGTGAGGGCACACTCTGCTTCCTCCTATAATATATATAAAATGATAATGTGGCCCACTAGTCATAAAGAGAAGAAGCAAGAGCTCATAATCAAATTTGTATGAAATACATAAATATGTACAGCACTCTTTTAAAAATATACACAATGACAATTCTATATTGAAAAACTGTCCTTTGTAATTATGTAAATATCTAATAATTTTCCAATATACAGACATTGTAAATATATGTATTACACTATGCATTTACATGTTTATTATATTTAATCAATTTTATCTATGAAAAATTTGATGAATTTTAAAAACTGATTCCATCCGAACCAGACAGAGCCATAGTCCTGATCTCCCTCAAGGAGGTGGGGGACTAGGGACAAGGGGTTACCCATACTCACCTCTCTAGCCTCATGGGCCAGATCCAGGTGATGGATACACTATTCCTTTCAATATTTTACTCAAGGCATGAAAGAGGTATGAATAATGACCGACGAGAGCGGTAGCAGGCCAGGAGGTTTTTTATTTTTTCTTTGGTACAATGTCTTTTTCCAGTTAAAGCCTGAGTGGAACATCAGCAAAGCTGAACTGCATTGGGACCACAAAGGGGGGAAAGCCATCCTCTCCTTGCATTCTCCCAGTGACCATCATTAGCTGTGACCCTCAGGCCAAATCTGCTACGTGTTTACATGCAAAAGGGAGAAGCAGGAATACCCATAAGACCTCATCAAAGCCCACCTAGGAGAAGACAAGCTCGTAACCCCCATGTGTTGTCTTCGTATACTTTATTTGCTCTTCCATTTGAGCCTGCATGTGCGAACATGACAAGTCATAATTGGGCAGAGGTTTAACCCAGAGTAAAACCCAATAAGTTGTCAGATGAAAGTGAGAAAGAATGTGAGAGTACTGCTGTTGTGTTGGGGTTCGTCAAGACACCAAAATGATTACGGTTATGTTGTGTCAAACATGGTAAGATACAGATCAAGAAGGAGAGAGAAAAGACAGGAGCAAAGAGAGAGAGAAGAGATGTCTCCCCTGGAATGTTGAGGGTGGCGCTCCATGGGAGACACCCCACCGATGGCGGGCTTATATACTCTGGGCCCCCCGTGGGGGAGAGTGTACCTGTGCCATGAAATACACGACGTTGGGGTGAAAAGCCATTTTGCCTCTCGTCACCCCCACGTGGTCTCAGGCCCTTATTTTATTAATTTAATTACCAATATTAATTTAACTTACTTTATATTATTACTTCCATGCTCTGAACTAGGGGAAGACAAACTATACAAAAACATTAAATGTAAAACAATAAAGGCCATGCGTCTCAAAGCTGCCCAGTTTCTCTTCAAGGTGAATCACTTAGTTTGACCCAGTGCTCTGGACCAGGCATTATCGCTGGTCACGGTGGGTGATCACGGCCTTCCCCACCAGTGTCACTTTACTGGTAGATTGTCTCATTTTGATCAAGTTTATTACCCTAGTTCTCTGGTTTCAAGTCTTTCACACCTCCAGCGCAAGGTACCAAAGAGAAGCTGCATATCTGCTCTCTAACACCCAGTTGTTTATTTTGCTCTATGTGGTAAGATCACAAATCTGTGAATGTCTGAAAATCTCCTATAAATGACATGAGAATTTGCTTGTATTGCTTTAATGGGGAATTTACTTTTAGAAACCACAAAAGTTTTTGTGATTTAATTCATTTATTAGTGATTTAATATAAGTTTGTGCTTAATGGTCCAATTCTATATTATATTCTTTATAGCAGTTTATCATGGATCATTCCAATGAAGTCCATGCAACCAATCTAAATAACCTCTGTTGAACCTGCAGTGTCATATGAGTAAAAAAAAAACCAAGGAAATGAAGACAAATGTCTTTTCCTTGTCAGACTTGTAAGGGTCTTTGTTATCATCAAATCGAAATAATAATGACACTGTTACTGCCGACAAACACTCCCTGTTATATACAGCACATTATTATAATACAATTAGATGGAGACTGAATGACGTGGCTCTGTAAACTATGTTTAAGTGTAAAAATCATTAATAGTTCACATGATGTAGGGGCTAATTTAGTAATTTCCATCCATTTTTTTAAAGTGTACACATACATTACAACTAACAATGCAGAGGGAAGAAAATGCCAAATGCTACTGAACAGTAGATACCAAACTCCAGAGGATCACAGGACCAGCGATGTGACTGTTGAGAGGAGAAATAACATTTTTTGCACAGACACAACAATTTGCACACATTCATTGACCAATTCAAGCACATGAACACAGACACCAGTGCCAATGTCTACACCTGTGCATAACAGAAAAAAAACGAAGTTTTTCAGGAGAGTTAATCTTCGCCTGCGTTCAATTACGATGATAAAACAGTAAAGTCAGTACATCTATTACACTAGGCAGTTACACTTACAGATCTGATATCTGACACAGCTGATGCACTAGGAAGACATAAAATAAGATAAAATTATATGCTTTACCAAGAGAAGGAAAATGATTTCAAAACAAGAGGGCAGCTTCTCATATTTCACAGGAAAGTGGCTTCAAGCTTGTTAGTTCCCCTGCACAAAAAGACATTCAGACATCAAAATTTTAGACAGAGCCAGGCAATCTGAAGCTGAATAAAGTCTAGTTAAACAGCAACATAGATTTTAAAAGGAAACTGTTCAGTAAAGAGACATATTCTGGTAAAGGACAGAGTTACAGAGTCAAAACATACATTAGCCATGTAAGAGGAAGGGATCGAAGCTGTCTTAGAATCAGGGGAAAAAAGGCATAGGTTATGGAAACAATGTTAGCCTTCCCACTGAATATAAAGACACAGCTAGGGCTCAGCAATCCTAATAAAAATAAAGAAGGACAAATTTATAGCTTTCACTTCACTTTATTTTTCTACATTTGCTACTTCAACAGTCATGTGTGAAAGGATTACCTCTAGTTCAAAATGGCAGAGAGATAGAAACTGTGTAGGCATAGGGGATAGAATGATTTACTATAACTGGTAGCTGGTACTGGCCTTTCACTGTTACTACAGGGCCATCTGGGTTAATAGAAAATAACCCGATACCCCTTATTAGCCACTTGTACCCTGTCATTATGGATGTTAAATCAAGTTCACTGCAGATTTCCATTACCCTGTATGTTAGGCCAATTTTTAACCTCTTAGTCTGTGAATGTTGGAAAGTGGATTCTTAAAATCTTAAACGATGTATTTTTTATGATTTTTTTTTTTTTCAAAACTGACCTTCTTCAGATTTTGCAATGATAAAATAGTCCTTTGTTTGAACCCTCCATTGTGTTGCCTTATCTGGAACTTTCCATAATAAAATTTATACCCCCATAAAGCTCGTGAACTTGACTTTTTAGTGATGGGGTTGCACTCAGAATGTGAGTTAGTACATTTCAGTAGGAGGACATAAAACAAAAAGTAAGCAATTGAGCCAAGGACACACACTATGCTGTCCCCCCAGGTGCAACCAGGTGTGGCAGGGTCACGGTGAAATGGTCATCCCGGCTGGGGCAGCAAACTAAGTGATCCACTTGGAGCTGCAATAGCCCACTTTTATCCTTTCGGCATTTGTTTTATAAGTGTCCTTCGGAGCATGTGGGCATGTGTGTACATGAAGATGCATAGCGCTAGCAACTTTGCCACAGTCCGACTTGATGGCCAAAAAAGGCCGAGATGATCTCTGAAGTTAGAGAGTGAAAGGCCCAATCAATCACTAACTAAAGCCTTTCAAACTAACAAAAAAAAAAAAAAACATTGAATTTTAAAAATCTATTCCGTGACGAGAAAGTGAAGATTCAATGACATAAACTTTTAAAATTATAAAAATGCAACAAGAATAAATCATGTAAATTTCACAAAATATCATTCTCTGCTACCCTGCTTACTTGACAACTGCGATTCAAACTTCTTCTTGTGTGAATCTTCTTTATCATCATCTTCTTCGTCACTTGACTTGTCACTGTATGGGCAAAACCCAACGGATATTTAATGATGGAATAAAAGATGATTATATGTGAAATTCTGTAATTTCTATTGTATCAGTAATAGTTTTGAAAGTTGTGCTTTCATTCTATTTCTTCAAATTGAAAAAAATAAGGTTCAAATAATATTGAACATTCACTGCTCACTACAATCTTGATTTCTTTATATTCTGACTCTTTCTCAGCAATTTTCTTTTTTTTTTTTTCTGAAAAATCTCCTTAAAAATATTATCATTGTGGAAACTGACAATATGAAAGCATAGTCCAGTCCTCAAATTTTGAATATGAGTTTCACTGACACAATCTTTGAGTTGTTATTTCTTATTAATTAAGATAGTGTTTTAATGGCTTTGAACCTGAAGTTTCCTCAGCAGACTGATTATAATCCTGAAAGTATGACTGCTTCTGAAAGCACCAAGTATTTTTAAACACAATCACAATGTCCCTTTTATTTATTTTTTTCCTGAGACACTGACAACTGCATAAAAACAGCCTTGATCTTTAACCATCATTTGGAAAAAGGCTATACCTAGAAGCCAGGAGTAATATCTAGAACTTTTCAATTAGAGAAAAAAAACAAAAACACAGTTCATTCCCATTATGGTCAGACTGTACAAAACTGATCTCATTCTCTTTTAATCTACTCATGATACAATCATGTGCGTGTTTGGCTCACTTCTTTTGCCATAAGAGTTCATTTTTCTTCCAAACTGTAGAGATACTTTTTCATAAGGGCATTATGAATTCCAAGTAGTAATCTTTCAACTGCCTTAACAAGATCAGAAACACTAATTCTGTGACCCAAATGCACTGTCCTTTAAATATACAAATTGTTTCAGCTGGACATGCCAAATATTCAATGCAAAATCTTTCGCCTGACTCTATATTCAATGGTTTGGTTTCTTTTACTGGTTTAGTTAATGAAAGTTAGAAAAATTATATCAATACCTCCCTAGTGTGCACAAAACATACAAATTCTAAATGCTCATGTGGCTCATGAAACTGCTTTCACACTGACATATAATTTTTGTGGTTTGCTGGCATATTTTCTTTCTTTCTCTTTTTTTAACATTCTTTTACTTGAAGGCCCTTCATTTCCTTTTAGCATTTATCAAAATTATCTGTCCAGACATGAGAAAACTCCATGGCAAATAAGTAAAAAGATACCTTTTTTTTCACCTCCCAATGACTTTCTGATATGGGAACCTAAACATTTAACATATGATACTTCAAACAAAATTTATATTAAATGTACTTACTCGGATGGATTTTTGGCAACAGACTTCTCCTTATATTTTTTCTTCAGGTATTTCTTGAGCTTTTCTGCTCTTTCTAGATATATAATACATTTACTGCGGATGCTTTCTTTTGCTTTTTCACTTGAGGCTTCATCTGCAGAAAGCAAAAATAGTCCAAGTGTTTATACATATTTTTCATAATAACTACTTCTGCTTCAATTTTTTTTCAAATGAATATATTGAAAGCAACATTTCAAATGAATAAAATATATTTAATCAATGACAAGTTTAAAATATTAACTTGAATTGTTAATTTTTGTGTTCAATACAGTTAATTTGTTGAGCATAAATTGCTTGCATTTTCTGTGAGCATCACTTCTCAAATGAAGCCAGACTGTGTTACAATTCAATCTCTTGACATCTGATTTTATGAAATGAATAAATTTCTGGCAAGGAATCATCATCAGCACCATCAATATGAAAAAAGAATACATTGGATAATAATGAATGTGACAGAATAAAAAAAAAAAAAAAAATGCACAGCTGACGGGAAAAAAAGGACAATTGCAAGAGTTGAGGTAGAGAAAGTCCAAGATGAAAATCAGCAACTATAAAGTGGTCAGTGAATAAACATTATATTGTAATCAATTAGAACAAAATGGCGTCATCAAATGGCATATAGATTAAATGCAATATAGTAATACTTACATTTAAGGGCATGGAGTAAACATTCCACTGCATGCTCATAACATTTCAGAGCTTCTACATAATTCTTGTTTTTGTCTTCTTCTGTTGCTCTTGTGAGCAGCTCTATGGCTTTCTGTCAACAGAAAAATTTGAATAAAGCCATGGATGTCTTCTGACATAATAAACACAAACTAGGCTCATAATACTCATATGAAGTGTTACAGTGATTTCCACCTAAGAATCTGTCACCTAAGAGCCTGGTCCGCCTTAGAATTCACCTCTGCTGAGAGTCAGAGTTTTTTCTCTATAATTTACCCCTCTAAGAATCTGCTTCCAAATAAAAGATTCGTCTCAGTGTCTGGCCAAGACACATGAATATTTATGGTGTAATTTCACATCATACTGTCCATGTTTTGAGAAACACGCAGTGCTAGGCATGCAGAATAATGGGCTCAGGGTGGAGGAACAGGCAGATCAAGGAGTAGAAGTGATAGTTGATGTGTGACCGCAAAATAAGGCCACATTGTGGACTGTAAGCATTTCTCTGTATGACAACACATGGGACAGCACTTGTGATTGGCTCTGTGGATAAGAAGGAGAAAGCAGAGATAACCACCCCACCGGAGGTTGAAAACCAGAGTAAGTTTAGCCTCCTGGCTGGTGAATTGTTTTGCCACTTTGGTTGTCTGGTTAACCTATTCACGTCATGCTGTCCTAGTATTGAGCGGCATCAGATGCAACCTCTACTGTCACATCATGCGAGTCTTGAGCGCACTGCACTGCAACTTTCCACGTTGCACAATGTGAGTACTGAGTTTCAGAGGTTCGTATTTTTTTACGTTGTAATATTGATGTGCATTATTTTTTTTTAAAGGTAACATTACTATAATAATTAGTATCACATTTCATCTGGCAAAATATGAAATAAAATGAGTCACAAAAGAATTGCTTTTATGTTTTTTGTACGTTGTAAGAAAACATCACCTCACTCAAAATGGTGCGTTTACAGGGAATTTCTATCCAAAATCAGTATGTCAGGTGAGAATGAGAGAATTCTGGGTTAGGGCAAGCCATGATGTGACAAGGTTAATTGTAAATACTTGAGTCACCTGTGAGATTATCCTTAGGATAACATAGCATATCATGTTTTCTTTCAACAATGAAACCGTTACGGGAAAATTCACTTGACGTTTAAATGCTGGGCATTATTGATGTAATATATGCTAAGAAAGATCAGGAATTGTTAGTTAGATCTTATTACAACAAACCATTGGAAGACGGTTGTACTTATTTACATAGTAATATCTTTAACTAACAGTAATGATCAATTAATCACAGTAGTGGAAACAATTTGTGGTCAGACCGGTTGTGTAACTTTTCAACCAATCTTATACCCGTCTGCCTAATAATTCCCCTTTGTTTTTTTGTTTTTGTCCCCCCCACAACCAGGTTCTTGATTGGAGACCATTGTATTTCTAACTAGCTATAAGGCAATCGTGAGAATTCTACCATGCTTTTTTCTCCCAACAATCCAGCTGAGGTACAAATTAAAAAAAAAAAGGGCAACCGATATTCAGGTCCCAAAGTTCAAGAATCTAAGGAGGTTTTTCAACCCTACTGCCAGGTGCTGTCTTTCTCATATAGTGCATTGAATAATAGAAGCAAGTTCCATTCGCTTAAAGAGCCATTACAAGAAGATTTTCTTAAATTGGTGTGAATTTCAGGTACAACTGTCATAAAGTGTAGTTTCTTGTGGTCATGCCAAAATAGAAAGATAAATCCAAGTGATAAATTTTTACATTTTAGAATTTAAACTTTGTTTCTTTGAAAGAACTGAACTGTAGTTGAGTTTATATCTCTTTTTTTTTTTCCACTGGAACTGTGAAGGAACATGGAGATAAGGTAAAAAGTTCTTATTTTTTGTGCATGAATCATTGAATTGATTAACAACAAATATATATCACAATGTAACGCTTTAGGACTACAAAGTGGTAGGTTTTCATTTCATAAGGCCAAAAAGGTGAGTTCTTTATTTCGATAAACTGAGAAATTTACCAATTGGTAAGTCCTAAAACTGCAATTTTTCTGATGTGGATGTCTAATGAGCCATTTTTTCAGCCAGCTAGTTTACATCCCTGTGCCAAGTACAAGAGGTATAAGATAAGCATTGCAAAGAAGGAAAAAAAATCACTTTCTCTCATGTTATTTGAAACACCTGATGCAAAAAATCATGAAAAAATTATCAGCATAAGAAAAAAACATTTTCATGGCATGATGAATTTTTCTGATTTTTTTGTGACTTATATTTCGTGTAACCAGCAAAAAAGTGATATTTTCCTTAATTACAAGGTTTGTGTTATACCTCTTGTACTTGGCAAAGGGAAGTAATTTGGGTAATGGTCACAATGGCTCAAATTCTAATATCATCAATTATGGGATTCTCTATTGAGATATTTTTCTTGGCCATAATGCTTTTGAAACTTTCTAGAAGCCTTTCTCTCACACCTTATTACTGGAAGCAGTGGTATGATAATTTAGAGTAGATAACTTTTACTTTTTTTCTTAGAATATTGCATGCATACCTTGACTGTTGAATCTTCCTCAAGCTTAATTCTCACACTAATTTCCACTTGCAATGTTTCCGATATGTTATGCACAATTATAAATTACATGTAAGATAATCTCAGTATTTTATAATTCATCATGACTTCATGCAGCAATGCAATAACACTACAGGCAAAGTACCATTTTGTTTAGATCTAACATTATGAGTTGTCACATGGTAGAGGTAGCCTACCCTTCTTTTTTGCTTACGTTGCGGAACAAACTATGCTGATGCTGTAAACAATGAGGTATTTAGAGATTGGTCAGATGACCAAGGAAACATCCCTCACATGTGGCTTTGTCTATCTATATGGTCATTTGACCGATCTCGAAATACATTACTCATTCATACAACTTGGGCCATCATTGTACAATATTATAAATATAATAACTGCCAAACAGATCGATAAACTTTTAATGCATCTCCTTTGAAAAGACAAATTGTTCTGTGCCTTGTTCACAATGCAAATATGGACTACAATGTGGCCATTGCTCTCTCGTTGTTTTTAGTCTTGGTTCCACTAACATCATTTTCTGAGATGAATATGCCATGAATAATACAGTGTTATCTGCCTAAGAACCCGCCTCAGCTGTGAAACGGAATTTTTCCTCTATAATATACCCCTCTAGGACCCTCCTCTGAGCTCTCCCAAATAAAAAAATCCGTCCAAGAGCCTGGTGTTCGACCAAGATACCTGAGTACTTATGGTATAATTCCACATCATACTGTCCACTTGCAAGAAACGCACAGTGCTAAATATGCAGTGAAATGGGGACAGGGGTGGAGGGAACATGACAAAGGAGTGGAAGTGGTGGTTGAGTATGACTGTACAATGAGACAACGTTGTTGACTAATTCATAACCATTTCTCTTTGTTTGACAACACGTGGGACATCACTTGTGATTTGCTTCATGGATAAGGAGGTGTAAGTTAGGCCTCCTGACTGGTCAGCTGTGTTGCTACTTCAGTTGGTCTGTAAACACTTGAGTCACTCGTGAGATTTTCCGCAGGGTAGCATAGCAATATAATGTTTTCAATAATGATACCGTTATGTGAAAACTCACACGGCATTTAAGCATTGGGCAATACTGATGTAACTATAAACTAAAAAGATCAGGAATTGCTACATCTAATTATAACACACACAGGGAAGAAAGCTGTACGTATTCACACAGATAAACATTTAACTAGTGGTAACAATCAGCTAATCATAGTAGTGAAGACAATCTGGTCAGATGGGTTGCGTAACTTTTCAATTCGCCTAAGAATCCGTCCGCCTAAGAGCCCGTTCTTTTTGTCTTGTGACAACTGGGTTCTTAGGTGGAGACCACTGTACTCACTGAGGTAATGGGTAGTTCTTTCATAATGTAACAATCAAAACTCAACACCTGAAGATGGAAAGGATCCAATTTAAATTTATAGAGATAAATATATTTACTATCTCAGGATATTATAAAGTATACTGCCATTTAGACCTTTCTTTCTGAGAAAATTGATACCTAAATCATCTTTGTATGATAATTATAAAAAAAGTTATGGCATTTTAAAGATTGTGAAAAACAGTCCATAATTTTGGATCTTGCAAAAAGAAAAACAATCCCATTTTTGACACTGCCTTGTGTCAAGACCAGTTGCCCTAGAAGTCTGAAAATCCCAGATATAGAAAATTTTACTGCAGAGATGAGGCTCAATTTTTCTCATGGGGAAGAGAATTCAATCAAAGAAAATATTTCTGGATGAAAATGGCTTTGCATGCAAACTTGTGCATTCTCATGATTACGGGCAAACGTCCTGTTTTCATAAAATTTTTAAAATTCATAAGAAATGTATTTTCTGAAGGATATCAAAAATTTTGGTAATCAAAATACTTAGGAAAATCTAAGCTGCAGCAATAACACAACAACAAGACATATAGATTCACAGAAATTAAATAAATCTTCATGTGGAAGACAAATTTTAAATTTATTGAAATTTTTCTGATTTTCATAACACATGTAGATCTAGATCTATTTAATTTGAAGTTTGAATTTGAAGTCATGAGCCACACAAAAGAACATATTATAATGTTTCTAAATAAATTCTGTAGTTCAAGATACAGACTACAGATCTAGTATTAATAAAGGAAATGTCTATAAATAATAGACTCCCACAGGAGTCTTCCTAGCCCTGATGTCTATCTAGGTAGACCCCCCCCCCCCCCCACACACACAAAACTTTTGACATTT
>JBCAUA010837984.1:0-28266 GCA_038406235.1 Peronia verruculata
AAGCGCTTTGGCAAGAGAATTCTCTCTTCACTTCTTATATACGGACACAATGCTGCTCAAAAGAAACATAGACTCTCACTAGTATAATATTTCAATATGTTGTAACAGTACATAATTATCTGGTAGGAGCAAGTTACAAACAGCATGATCCTGCTGAAATTCCCAGCTTATACTCATGTTATATCATAGCAGAGGGGCCCTTGCTGATGTGGCCATGATGGGTGATGGGCTGAATCCTAAAGGATTCCTTGGAAAGATTTGGAAAGGATTCTTGCATGCATGTTTGAGTAAGAAAGATTTCTTTTTTTTTTTTACAAAATGGCTGACTTTTTACATATCTGACTGTAACACCAGCTCAGCATTGCATGAGAATTCCTACAGTTTACTCAGACTGTGCACATAACAAAATGACTCAGAAGGGACTCTTTATTTGTCAAGCATATTTCTCCACACTACATGATTTAGTAGTGTAGCTATAGTAGGCCTTATGTGTCCTTTTGATTTCACTCTCGTAAAAAGTTGTTGTGATCGGTCTTCAGGGAGAGTCAGTACAGAAAGTGGTTGCCATAGATGGAGACAGAGGAATTCCAAACAATATCACCTACAGCTTTGAAAGTGGTGAGTTAATCTTTTTCTCCCTGAATATTAAGAAGGAAAACAATGAATAAAAATGAGAAGAATTCATGCTGGAAATAAAATGATAATATCAAGGTGTTGATGCTCAGGAGATCATAAAGTTTTTGTGGGCCCAGGTTTTGGACAGAAATGAACCAAGGAGACGGAGATCAGATATGGCAGGAACTAACTAAGGCAAGATATTGCTCTTGTATGAAATAATCATTTATGAACTGTTGCATGTCACAAAAATAAGGATTATGATAGAACAAAACTAAACAGATTTGTACTGATAGCATCACATTTTATAATGTGACATGCCTTATTTATGATTAACCAGCAAATCTTTTTGTAACTTAAGCTCAGCAGCCAGTCAGATCTTCTTTTTGATCATTATATTTGTCTTTTTTCTTGATTTCAGGTGATTTTGCAAACTTTGCTATTGATCAGGCCACAGGTGTGATCACTATAGAGACAAGCTTGGACAGAGATTCAGATACAATGAGGAACACAGGTGGTGTCTATGCCATGATTGTTAAGGTACAGATTTTTGTGTTTGACAAACCTTGCACTTTTTTCTTCTTTGTTAAAAATACACTTTAGTTTCTTTTGTAATGAAAGATAAGTGTTTGTTTGCTAGGTTTATTTATAAAAAAAGATGCAATAAAAATATCATGCCTATGCAAGATTCAGGTGTTGAATATTTTGAAATTGTGCTTTACAATACAATCTATTGATTTGATGGGTGCAAGTTTATGCTATTGTGGCTGTAAACTTGAAAGTTGAAAAGGAAGAGAGAGAATGGTAGAAAATGAGTAAAGAATTAGAGTGGATGCTGAAAGAGGATGTTCAGCCTATGGCTGAAAACCTGGAGTAAAAGTATTGAGAGTAAATTGTTATCAATTTCAGGCTGCAGAAGTCAACAATGCGCAGAGCACTGCTACTACCCTGGTCACCATCACAGTCCAAGATGTTAATGACAATGCTCCAATTTTCAGTCAGTCATCTTATCAAGCCACTATATTGGAAAACATGCAGCCAGGGGTGCCTGTGGGCTTTCAAGGAAGTATCATGCGAGTTTCAGATATTGATCAGGTAATATATAAAGTACTAATTTGTAATACCTCTTTTTCTCTTTATATGAATTTAAACATGGTTGTTTTGAAGGATATAAAAGAACATTTGAGAGCCTGAAACTGTTGCTCTTTACCTGCACATTTTTTCTGTTACTTGATAAAATCACAATTTTTGTTTAGTTTTGTTTTTTGCTGTGATGATCACTTTTCATGTATTCTATTTTGTAAGGATGTTTAAGTCTCCTATGAGGGCATATCCAAAGTGTGGCTGTCCAGACTTTAGTTCTCCTTGTGGAGAAGCTAGATAGAATGACAGTTCTTTGAAGGTTGTGTCTTTCATAGGTGACTATGTACACATTCTGTCTTTAGGATTTGATGTAATAAGTAATTTCTTCCCTTATTCAGTGATGCATAATTTGACTTTTACTTCACAGGGCACAAACAGCCATTTTTTTCTTACCCTTGAAAGGAATGGCCAGCCATATTATGATTTTGCACCGTTACCACAAGAGATCTATACAGAATCTTCTGTGCTGATTAGAGTGAACAATTCTGATGTCCTGGACTATGAAACAAATCAGCAAGTGGTGTTTCAGGTTTGTAAGAAGGATATAATTTGAATTCACAGTTATCAATTATGAATGAAAGTCGATAAAGTGGTATTACAGTTGCGCATAACAGGGAAATATTTGAAAGAAAATAATTATGGGACATATTATCTAAGTTTATGTTTTTCTTAGCAGACACTAATAATCATTTTTGGGCCTCAAGTCTCTAAAATTCAGTTGATTTAGCATGTCATATTGATCGCAGGTCACATGTTGAAACATTTTCAGATTTTGGAGTTAAATTCATTTTATTTTACATGGAGCATCTTTACCAAGATCCTGAAGATGTTCTGTGAAATAGTTTATTGTTCAGTTAGAACATTATTTCAAAACGATAGTTAAGTTTCAGAATTTCTAGGCCTAATATGATTGAAAAGTGACAGGGTGGGAGAAAAAAATTTGGAGTGTCCATCTGGGCCTATTATGGCAATGAGGAAGCATGGGCAAATGAAAAAGTTGCACCACATAGTAGAGGCGAAACAACTTTGTGTTGGCTCACACATGGGAGTATCTGTTTGCAGTTTTTGGGAGGAGGAAAAAGGTGGGTTGGGAAGGGCACAGTTACATAACTAACTGGAGACAATAACCTTTCTTATGCACGGACAGAGAGAAAGAGGTGCATCAATAGGCCCAAATACACTCCAGGTCTAGTTGGGCCAACAGGCCCAAATAGAAGGTGCCAAAATTTTATCCCAGTAAAAACTCTATATAATTATGACAATGTGTTTGTTTGTGAGTCTTTCTTTTTTTTTTATATGAATTATTAGATCTGCATGTTCTTGACTCATTGGTGTTGATTGACAGAAACTGAGGAAAAAATGTATTGATACTGAAATTCTTTCTATTCATTTTACACAGGTAGTTGCCCGAGAACTTGATACTCAAGAGAAAAAATCAAGTACGGCAACAGTGACTATTGACATTGAAGACATGAATGACAATGCTCCAGTTTTTGCAGCATCTGAATTCTCCCTCACTATAGAAGAAAACACACCAGCTGGCACATCGATAGCAGAATATACAGTAAGCAAAGGAAAACTGGGGAGATGTTCATTTCACTTTGATGTTATTGGCATCTAAAGTCTCTTAGGGAAAAGACATTATAAATTTTGACACACATTTTGTAACAAATATCTTCTTACATCAGAGCTGTTATGATTGTGTAGGTCTGAAGAGTTGAAAAATTGAACAATTTTTGATGTTGGAAATGGCAAAGGTTGTTTTTCAACCTTCATATTAAAATTCTTGTTTTCACTTAGGTTACTTTGTCAAATTCTGACCTCCTTGTGTGTTTTTTCACATAGAACATGATAATGCTGTGCCATGTGCTACTTAAATGTTGAAATAGCTTGAATTTCACTGATAAACTGCTTGCTTATAAGTGGGAAAAACATGGGAGGAAACTAACATATTATGATTACAAGAATTGAATGACATTTGACTTGAATTTGACAGTCTGTCTCCAGTTTTCAGATTTGTTTACCACTTACAAAATAATATTCATATTACAATCATTGAATTCCATCAGGCAACAGACAAAGACTCAGGACCCTTTGGAACAATTACTTATTCTCTGAGAGGTGGAAATGGGAAGTGAGTAATAGTAAATTGCTAGTTAGACAAAAGTTGGACGCTAACTTCCAAAAATGAATTTATATATATGAGTTCAAACAAATTTGGCATGTGTGAAGAACAACAAGCAGACATTAAATTTGAAAGAATGATAAAGAAGAACATGCCTACTCTGAAGTATGTTCTTTTTTGTCAAGTGAAGCGAAATAGTGTTTGGATTCATTGTTATAAAACTTTATTTATGATAGATATTTTTGTGAGTTCTTCGGCTTCATCCTTATTCATCCAACAAAGATCAGACCACAACCAACAATCCCTCATTTTATGAGAATCAAATTGATGAGCACATTTTTAAAAATTGTGTATACATATAGCTAATTTGCTTTTTGTAAATATTTGATATCTCAAATAAATTGTCGTGAACCATTTCTCATGAATAATTTTCTCAAGTTGATTTTAGGGATAAAAGTTAAATTTATTGCTTTTGCTAGTTTTTCTTATTACTTAACAGGTTTATCTTTCCCCATTTGTAAATCTTAGGTTCCAACTTGAAGAAACCACAGGGATCTTGAGAGTAACAGGCAACATTAACAGAGAGGAAAATCAGCAGTTTTATTTGACTGTGGAGGCAAAAGATGGTGGCGGCTTGCGAACACCTGCTGAAGTTATTGTCACTGTGACTGACATGAATGATAATGAACCAGTATTCAGGCGGGATGACTATGAAGGCATTGTGAGAGAGGGAGCATCTCAGTTTTTGAGACCATTGAAAGTCGAGGTATTCATGATTATTTTGTTGTGTTTTGTTTAACTCTTGTTCACTGTAATTAATTTTCCGGTTTTGCTGGAATTAATTCCTCATGAATTTGTAAAATTGGAGTATATATCAATATAGTATTACATAAAGCTTTTTCAACAACTCCAGCTGGTTTTGTTTCTGTTTTTGTTGTTGAGCTTTTAAGTTTTAAAGTAGTCCCATTTGCAGCCATGTAGCATGGAGTTTTTGAGGTTAACCGCATGTCAACTCAGTGACGACTGAGTCATCACTTCAGCTACCAAGCCTTCGGGTAATAAAGAGTTAATTGACTGTGAATATATTTCAGAGCCCATATTCTCTTGCCAAAATGATTATGTTCTCCATTTTTATTAATCATGTAAGATGATCCAGCTAAAATCCTTTGTTGCATCTCACCTTATATAAAAAAGAGAATCACTGATTTGAAATATTCAAATATCAGAAATAACTCTGTTCTAAATGGTATGCAAACTTGTTGGAGACTCATTCGCTTACAACAAAAAGGAAATGTTAACTATACTGGGAAATCGGAGTGAGAAGTAGGTAGTTGATTGTTGGTAACTGGTTGTTTTTTCATGTAGGAGCTTGTTTGCCTCACAGAAAACAGTTGACAATATTGATAGCTCCTTTGCACCTCTCCTCAATTTTTTTCCCTGGTAATACCAAGTGCCTATAGGCTCCATTTGAAAGATTCTTATATATTTGTAGGGCGCATTTGTACTTTGAACACAGGCACATTATTTCATATAATATTATTAGCAATGCTGGAACTAGCCTGATACTGAGGAAGCACAGTATTTAAATTGACTTCCTCTGATAGCAAGATAAAGAGATAAATGATTGGTCCAGAGAGCTTCTTATTCGGAATAGTGCTCTAGTAATATACTTGTAAGGAGTTCATTCTGCTGCTGAATATTTTATATTACAGTTACACTTACCTGAAACATTTGATGTTCTGTTTAGGCAGTCGATGATGATGAAGCCAACACTCCAAACAGCCAGGTGTTCTACAGCATTATAGCCACACCATCTGGCCTGGGCAGCAATTTCACAATTGATCCCACTACAGGAGAGATCACTCTAGCTCAGCCTCTTGATTTTGAGCGTTTGGATGCATCACTGAATGGTAGAGTGACCCTCACTGTGAGAGCATATGATGCCGGATCGCCAGTGATGTCCTCCCAGGTTTATGTTAACATTACTGTGGAGGTAAGTGACGATCCTTTTAGGATTGATTCTATTGAAAAGGAATTATGGACCCAATGAACAAGACAGATTGAGTAATTTTATTAAATTTTCATGAACCCTATTTATGACAACAGGGTATGTTTTCATCCCTTGCCCAAACTCTTTAAATGTTGCAGTAGATTATATATATATACTTGACATTGTGCCAGACAGCTTTGAAATTTATTACAGATTGACAAACAGCCAAAGGTGACTTTTAGAGCGAGAATGTGCTGTAGTAGATGTCTAGATAATGGTATATTTTTGTGTGTTCTTTCTGAACAAATGATCAACGATAAAAGATGTTTGATTCTGTGAGGAAAAAAAAAAAAAAGCACCAAAAGCTTATTGTTTTAATTACTGGCACTTTGACAGAAATAGATAATGAGAGTAATCAATTCTGAGTAAGAAAAACTGCATGAAGTTACCATTAATTTTGTTATGTAGAACATTTTCTTCACATATTTTGGCAGGATGTCAATGATTTTGACCCAGTCTTCGATAAGGCAGAATATAATATGGAAATCCCAGAAAACTCTGTGGAAGGTGAGCTGTTTTTGTTAATCAGCAGTTTTATTATGTTTTTTTCATCTTGAAAATAGAGGAAAGTGGTACCCAGTATCTTTCTCATTGAAAACAAAAAATACACTTCAGTTCAAGCGGCTCATTACAAGAACATTGATATTTTATGTGATCATAATTCAGGGATGTCAAATTTCCTGCTTTAGAAGGATTTCCTACTTTTTGACTGTCAGTAACTTCTCTTTTGCCCCCAAATCCAGTATTATTTACCATTAATGTACTTCAGTTTATATGTTGCTAAAGAATATACCATGAACTTTTCCTACTTTTTCACGTAGATAGACATCCCTGATAATTACATTAAATTGTAATAAGAAACTTAACACTCAGAGCATGAAGTCAGCTATGATGATTATTTTTGCCTCAATGAATTCCAGTGCAACTTTATAGAAGATCCACTGTAAGCATGAAAAAAAGTAGCTGTTGCAATGTGGAGAGGTATCCACCGAATTTGCCAATTGTTTGAGACTGTAGTTTGAAAATGAATGAATGATAACCATTAACTGCTGTAAGTTTCTCTAAGCCGACTACAAAGCTGACAAGAGAATATACCTTCTCATTTGCTGCTAGCTGCATCTGACTGCGACATATTTCGCATCCCACATTTAGAGCTCTCCATGACTTGCCTCCAACCAGACAGACATTTTTCCTCCTCCCTGTGTGTTGATCAGCAGTTTATTTTAGACTCCTGCTTTATCTAAAAGCTATGTCAATATTATATGAATGTGGGCCCCATGTGTACAAGTTATGAACATGTTTTTATGTATTTGTTTTGAAAGGTTTAGCTACACTTGTCCCTTGGATTACGAATGGCTCAGTTTACAAACAAATCGGTTTATGAATAGGTTTGCAAACAAATTTTACCTCAAGGTACAAAGAAGTATTTGGGTTATGTACAAGCCCACCGCCCACAATCCTGTGGAACACATGCTCAGTTGTGCTTTCTCAGGTACACATATGTGTCAGCATGGTGTGTTTCTTTGTGTTCTTTCTTAAAGTGTTCATGTTGCATGTATTTTAACCCCATTTTGTGCCACCAAGGAAGTATAAAGTGTTAATGACAGCAGCTGTAAGAAGCACAATCGCATCATGGCTGAAATAAAGGTGTACACTGTATTTGTCTCTAATTAAGAATACATGTACATGCAGTTTAATTTAATAATATGTTCTTCATAAAAAAAAACCTTTTAAAATGGAAAAATACCATACAGTTTTTTCTGAGGCTGAAACAAATTATTTTATTTACTCTCAATTCAATGTTTCGATTTACAGAGAATTCGGTTTATGAACAAAGTTCCAGAACAGAATGGGTTCTTAACCTGAGGGTCCATGGCGTATATTTATATAGAAAATGTCATGAGCAGATGTGTTATCTTACTTGTATGTTATCCGCTGTTTTTGTCCAGGATTTGTGGTTGTGACTGTCAGTGCCCAAGATTTTGATGCCACCAGTCCCAACAATGATTTCATCTATCGCATTGAGTCGGGAGCCTTAGACAAATTCAGGGTCAACTTTGAGACAGGTGAAGTGGAGGTGGACAAGGGAGCAAATCTGGATAGAGAGGACAGGGATGAGTACATACTAACTCTTTCAGCAATAGACAGAGGGACACCACCACGTACAGGCTACTGCACTCTCAAGGTATTTAATGCATCCATACTTATTTTTCCCATGCCAACTTTTTACATTTGTCAAGCATTAAATGGACATATTGACTGGGTTCTCAAAATCAGAGCATTTCAATAAGAGAGTGACATTTCTAGAATTTTTGGTCTGTTCATGACTTTGAACCACTTAGAAGCAGTTATCTCAACCTTTTTCTAGAGTGGATTTTATTTTTTTAAAATTGGCTCTTTGCAAACCACATCCTCAAGACTTCTTGCTTCTTTTTGTTCATCACTGGGGAAGCAAATACAATTATTCTTCCGTTTTCCATTATCTTTTTTTTTTTCCAGATTTTGGTAAATATTTTCTTGTTATGAATCATCTCAATAATGAGTGAAAAAGTGACTTACAATTTAGTTGCTCAGCTGATGACTGTATTATGATTCTTTTTTTTTCTTTTTAGAAACAATTAAAATGTTTATGCTGACAATTAAAATCATGTGAAGACACATTGTTGTTTGGCTCTAGGAAATATACACATTTGTGATACTAACTTTCCTGGAAGATAGACTTGGTGTTGATGATTTTGTTGATGCTGGGATAGAAGAAAAGTGCTGGCTATATACCGATGATTATTACAAGTGATATGCATTTTTTGGTTTTTGTTTGTCAAAATCTTAAGATAAACTGGGTAGCTATTGTTGTATATAATGCTTTTTTTTTTTTTGAAGAGACCATTTGCTGATGTAGAAAATTGGCTAAGACACTTTCTTGAAAGAGAAAGTGATTTAGATTTCAGTGCTTACAGAAAAAAATTCAGTCCATTTTCCAGTTTTGTAAATTGTGTCAATTACAAAACATCAGAAGCTTCACAGAAAAAGATTTTATTCAACAGATCAAATTAACAGATGTCAATGATGAAACACCAGAATTCCGGCCTCCGACAGTTAGGGAGGACGTATGGGAGAACACAGAAATAAACTCTCCTGTTCACTTGTTTACTGCTACCGATCCAGACTTGAACAAAGATCTACATTATAGTATAGGTGAAGTGTTTGCCTTCAGTGAAGATAAAGTGGATGAGAGGCTGAATGTTACTGCCACAGGAGTCCAGGTAATTCCCAGTTTTTGTCTCAGTTTTTGTGTAACTTTGGCAAATTTTGGTCAGTTACGGATTATACTTTACTTTTGTGAGGCCAAATTCTGCTCTTCAAAATGAAGTAATTTTTGCTAGATTAGCTCTCTGTTTTCGTGCTGTTTATTGCTGTTAATAGTTCAGTTTGACCTCCAAAGATAAACTTTCATGCAGATTGGGCAACCTTTTCAGATTAAAGAAAACAAAGGTTCCAGCATCCATATGTTGTTACTTTTAGACTTCAAATACCAGGTTTGAGAACTCAGTTTAAGCAGCTTTCATGGAAAAAAAAAATAGCTGGCAAAGAGAACTTGGATTGTGGAAAACTTTGAATTTTCAGGCACATCTTTTGTAGTACTTATTTTTTATGCTAGAATCACCAGCAGATTTTGCAAACTTGTCGTGCATTTTTTTGGTTTCTTTTATAATAGGAAATTGTCATCTATATTTGGCACATTGTTTGAGCCAGTCTACTATATTGTGATTTTTTTTTTTTTCCAATTGTTCTTTCTCAAGAACTACTTTGATATAAACCCAAGCACTGGTCAAGTGTTTGTGAAGAATCAGCTGGACAGAGAAACAGCAGTGACTATTATTCTGGAGGTTGTGGTAGATGACAGACAGGCAGAGGTGGGAGAGCAAACTGCCACAGGTAAGACATGACAATATGGGCATTTATGAAGTAACAGCTTTTAGTTGATTTAAGTAACAGGATGTTCATGATGCAGCTTATTTCCCTCCTAATAACCAAAGATCTTTTGATTTTGTCATTTTTGGTGAATATTAGTTTGTGTGTGTGTTCTCTCATAAGATATGAGAAATATTTTAAATATCTTATTTTACTGTGAGGTATTAACATTCCACATGGCAATTTCTGGATATATCTTACACCTTTTAAGCTAATTACAAAGAATATTCCTGCTTTCAGCTTGAATTTTATTTTTCACCATACATTCTATGTCTGTGCCTGCAATGTAGTTACTTATATATCGAATAAAAGCTGTCAATAGAATGAATCTCTCATTCTTAATATATCTACAACCTCGGTCATGGAACAATTTATTTCAGTTTTATTTTGTGTTACTAGTTATACTGAAATAATGCACATCCCAGGATTGAAAATTGATGTTTTTAGTTTGATAAAGATATCAGGATAAGGTTATCAAGCTTATGAAGCATTCATCCAATTTCAGGGACTCTGACTGTGCAGTTATTGGACTACAATGACAATGCCCCACAGTTTCTGCCATCTTCATCGTACAGTGTTGATGTATCGGAGGCAGATAGTGTTCTTTCCATTGTGTTGCAAGTGTCAACTACTGATGCAGATGAAGGCCAGACAGTCAGCTACAGTATAGGCACAGGCACTGTAGATGCATTTGAAGTTGGCAGTGATGGTATGTTAGAAACAGAAAATTCTGGGCACTCTCCATGATTCATTAAATATTATTTTGAGATGGAAAAGTTCCAGCACTATCGAGAATGTGGGGTCATGGAGTTTCTGAACCTTTTTGTCAAGCATTGAAACACAATTTGTCTAAGAAATTTGGTTGCAATATATCTGAATACTGATCTCGTGAAATTTGATGCAATATGGTAACTGCAAGTTGCAGCATGAAGCGTGAATTGAAGGAATGTGGCATCAGAATATTAGGGAGAAAATCAATCTCGGGCTCTTTCTCTGAAATGACTGTGTGGCTGTTAGCCTATATGAAATAGGTAGAATGATTTTCTAGAAGGAAAATACTATTTAATATTAGTATTACAAAATGCACACAATCATCTGCATGGTGTTTAGCTTAAATAGACTGGAACTGTGCAAAAAGATGAGCATAAGGAATTAAAAATAAGACTAGCTTTTCAGTTGTTTAGTTTCAAATGCCACAGCATTTTCACATCTAGATTGTTGTAATGTCATTGTAATGCATTTTGCTCTTTGAATATCATTTTCTCAGGTACAGTACGCCTTAAATCAAAATTGGACAGGGAGAGCAATGAACAAGTGGAATTTGAAGTTATAGCCAGAGACAATGGCCAACCCCAGCTGACTTCCACAGCAACTGTTAGTGTTCATGTTCTGGATGCCAATGACAATTCCCCTGTCTTTGGTGATTATCAGACCAGTTTCACTGTTGCAGAGGATGTCACTATTGACTACTTAGTGACAACATTTTCTGCTTCTGACAAAGATAAAGATGATTTTGGTACAGTGCACTACTCTTTGGCAGGCCCAGACAATGATGATGGAAGTTTTGTCATTGATAAAAACTCAGTAAGTTGATTGATTATGTCATTTCCAACGAGTGCCTACTATCTTAGTTTGTTTGATCATTTAGTAAGCAATGTCTCAGTTATATTTGCATAGAAGAAACACAAGTGAACTGGTAATGAATGGTCTCACTAGTTTAAGTTATTGACATAATGGTAATATTTTTATTACTGGAATGTTTGATATTTTCATTCAGAGTTCATCAGCCCTCCATTATGTTTATATGTTTATTTGAACTGTGAAATAGTTTTGTGTATTTGGTAGTGGTTGAAGTTAATGGTCTGTTTCTTGCCAGTTCAAGTACCTGGGCTGTTTCATGTATTTCTTCATAATCCTATAGGGTGCTTTGACAGTTGCTAAAGAACTGGACAGAGAAACTAAAGCTGTGTACAGACTTGAGGTGGTTGCCAGTGACTCTCAGAATGATACTGAACAACAGAGAAGCACTAGATCTCAGACTATAACCATCAGAATCAGTGACATAGATGACAATCCACCTGTCATCACCATGATCAGCCCAGAGAATCCTGTCATCTCCGAGTCATCGACTGCTGATCAGGCTGTGGCTACTGTGCAGGCAGAGGATGCAGATGACAGAAATACTGATAATGGACGGATTGTGTAAGTATATGCTATTAGGTCATGATTAAAAATGGATATGTTTGACTGCCAAAAAAAAAAAAAGAATCCATTTTTCTGTTGTGAGAAAAATATGACTTTTTTTTGTTGAGATAAAGATGTTGTTCTAAACATATGAACTCCAATAGATCTAGTTTGCCATCATTATATATGTCATATTTGGAAAAGTATTTTTGAAGTTGGGTCATATTAGTCATACAAAATATCATCTTCTGTAGGCATTTTCAAAATTTTAAAAATGTCAATCACTGCATTTTGCATTTAGAACCTTCATATCTACCCAATAGTTAATTAATTATTTTCAGAAATAAATAAATCGGAAATATCTCACATGAATTTAGATAGATACATCATGAGGAGAACATGTCTAATCATAATTATATCCCTACAATAGTACATAGAGCCAGGGCTTTTAGCTCTCTTCCTGTTAATGAGTAGTCTAGTACTTGTAGGCTTATACTTTATTTCCAAACCAACTGAGGCATAATATCAAAAGAGTAGCTGGATGTTCATTCATTTATCCTACAGCCTAAAAATCTATATTGTCAGAAAGTCATCAATAAAATGCAGACATCACTGCACTTTGATTACTGAGCTTTATCTAAGTAAAACGTTGATATGTATTCATGCTGTCTGCATTTTCATAGCCATCAGGCAAACTGTCTTTGCCATGATCCATGTGGGATAACTGATATACATTTCTAAACATTGTAGGAATGTGTATTTTTGTGGATTTTGATAAATCCTTAAGATGGCAGAGGAGGGAGAGGGGTGGAGGTGCAGGCGGCATTTGAATGTATTTTTTTTGTCATTTATGTAACTAAAGTCTTTGAAAGTTATGATCTGAACATTTTCCTTACAAAGAAAGTGATGAGTAAGCAGTGATGGTTTCAAAATTTGCATGGTTTATTATTTATTATTTCTTAAAATTTTACTTATAAACTACTAAAAAATACTAAACAATGAATTCTCACTAACTGTATCAACCAGTCATCACTCCAGAATTAAATTGTCCTATCTACAACATAAAAATGTTTTAGTTAGGATAATTTAATTCTAGGGCAAGATCAAGACAAAAAGTGCTCAGTGATTTTGAGAGCTTCTCCTTTCAACTTTATCTATCTTATGTTTTGTCTCGATGTTGGAAATAGTATTACTGTCAACAAATAATCAGTGTAAAATATCCGAAAATTCACCTGTTCCTCGGTTTATTTCTCAAAATTTTCACCTTTTTATTATGGACATACTGTGTTTGTTTCCACAGATTCTCCTTGACAAGCGACACAAATGCAACTTTCGAAAATGGTGATCCATTGTTCAAAATCAATCCATCTACTGGTATTATCTCCACTGCTGTCATTCTGGATGGTTTTGCTGGTTTCTACTACATCACCATCAGAGCCAGCAACAAAGCTCAGACCAGTAAAGATGAGCAAGCTATATTTATTAAAGTTCAAGATGTGAATGATGACATTCCCAGTTTTGTCAAACCCAACACAGACAATGCTCTGGCTTATGTTTTGGAGGTAAATTCGTCTCGCAGTTTTATGTTTATCCTCTTTGTGATGACTGACATACACCATACATCATAAACTGGAGGCCAAGATGCTGGTCTGGTGTATGTCATTTGTCATGAAAATGCTCTGTTTTGCATTTTTGGAGGACTATATTGCACATTGCACATGCCTTACATCATAAATTAAAGTGCTCATGCTTGCATCAGGTGCAGAACTAGCAAATAAATAGATGGAATTAACTTTATGTGGCTTATGATTAATTTATATGGAAATTTATTTTTTATGTTTCTTTAAATTTGTATAAGATTCTGCATAGCTCTTAAGATATGGAATGATGGAGCTTTCTGTCATTCTGCCTTTTGATAATTCATATTGTATATCTTTTCTGAAAGATGATAGATACTTGTGAAAGTTATTGTAAATTGGCTATTGTCATATACATGATTAAAGATAAGAATTCTGGATTGCTTTTCTTTTGCAGAATTCAGATCCAGGTACCTCAGTGTTCCAGCTAGAAGCGGTCGATGATGATTCAGGGCCAAATGGTGAGATAACTTACTCTATCATCAAACTTCCCAACAGTGATCGAGATGGCTCTGAGGTTTTCCACGTTGATGAGGTGTCTGGCCTCATCACTACCAAAGGTGAAGTCAATGCTGAGGGACAAGACAGATACGAGGTAAGGCAATTCACAAGTCTCAAAATTATAATATCAGGAGAATTCTATATTTCTTCTTATTATTAGGTTTTTACCTCACTCTTTTAAACACTATTATTATATTAGAAGGCACTAATTATAAATCATGAAGAATAATTATTTGAATATTATTTATTAAGATTTTTATATGAATCCTCTGCATATGAAAGAATAATGTGTATTAAAATGTGCTTAAAAAGAAAACTGTTGGACAATCTCCACAGAATAAGTGTGTCAAAAATGGTGACCTAGAACCAATTAGTATTCAAGATATTATACCTTTTCTTCGTTCAGGTACTGACGTGAAACCATGAACTGATATTTATAGAACGCTATCATTTATTTTTTTTATGGCAAAGATTTTACTATTATTAATTACGCTTATGCAAATAATTTGACAATCTACTTTAAGATCTACTAGACTGTCGCAAACTCTGCTGTGATAAGAAGCATAAACCTTTTTGTCCTATAGAATCTTTGATCTTTATCCATGTAGCATTGCAAAGTTGTAGAAATACTGATGAGCCATTCAATTTTTTGTTTGTTTCCTATTTCACAATCTTTATCTTTCTTTTGTACAGTTCCACTGTCCAGTCAACCCAACCTGCCATTGGCTTCATACATAAAATTCTTGATTTTTATATTATAAAAAGGTTTTAGACATATTTCACCATTATGCATGAAGTTCTTGATTCATACCAATCACATACCAATAAGAGACAATATCTGACAGAATACAACGATGAGTTTTTTACTTTCATTCTGCATGACAGCTGAAGATCCAGGCCCAAGACCAAGGCTATCCCAACCCTTACAGTACATCACTGACTATGATCATTGTTGTCCTGGACAAGAATGACCACAAGCCTGAGTTTGATGGCTACACAATCCCACATGTGATCAAAATGATAGAGAACAACAGATCAGCATGTGCTGATGTTGATCTGGCTGTTGACCGAGATCTAAACACAGCCTTCACAGTCATCTGCTACTACCTCATTGGTAGGTTTCTTTGTCACTGTAGTCCTGATTATCTGAATCCATCAGAATGGCAATGAGAAACTGTTAAGACCAACATACATCTAGAAAATCAAGATTTAAAAAATTCCACTCCGTTTTCTAATGTTAAGAGAGCGCTTTAAAGTGCTTGGAATTGTTTTGTGTATCATATCATTGTGTAAAATTTATTGTTGCTAATGATTTGATCAGTGAAAAAAAAAAAAAAAAATCATGCTCAGTAATAATCTAAAAATTTCTTGAGTATGGTACATTACTTCCATTGCTCATCTGTGCTGTATATATGTATTTATGATCACTGCATGGTATAATCAGTGCCATCATTGATGCTGGGATCTGGTTCAGCTTTATCTTTCACGGCCAACTCTAAGGGATGTTTCACCAAAATTTTTGTTCATAAAAGTTTCTGTGTTAAATAAGCAGAATACTAAATCTGACTAGACTTCTTTTTGGCCATTGGCCATTTAGACAGAAAAAAAAAAAAAGATTGTAGAGAAACAGTCTGTTGTTGATAAATCATAAGGATATGCTATTTCCACTCTATGGGTTGGACTGAAATTCTTTTTTTTTTTTTTCCCTTTGTATTTGATTTTTTCTTGTGTTTATGTGATTTCGTAACAGGCTCATCCCTTCCGGATACTTTCTTGTTAAACACTCAGACTGGTATGTTATGTCTGAACAAAAGTCTGGACAGAGAACTGACAAGATCTGTTGACATAGTCATCCTGGCTGAAGAAGACTGCTACAGGTATGTGAACTCAATAATAGCTCTTTTTTTTCATTTTTGTCATCAGTCTTCTGTCCAGCATTGTAGGCCTTAATGAGGATATTGTCAAGATATAAATGCTAAAGAATTCAGTTTCTCTAGCTGTACTGAAAGAATCTGTTCAAAACATAGGTTCCAATTTCAAGTGAAATATTCACACTGCTGCAGACAGAAATAAGATTTCAGCCGCAGATTTAAATGTTTTGAGGAAACTTTTTAAAACTCAGCAGAAGAATTCTATTAACTGAATTAGATGTGCAGGTGTTGTCTTTGGTGTCAGAATATTCAACCAAAGTGGTTTAACTCTATTTTTTCTTTGGGCCATTACCAGGGAATATGTCAGATATTAATTATATTTGTGAGTTTTGCAATGCTGTATGTTGGAAAACTTTGCCACCAGAAAGTTAAAGAGAATCTTAGCCTTTCAGAGACTGCCCTGGCAACATGACTGAATGGCTTTATCACCCAAAAGCCTCATATATTGATTGCCATACTTACTTCCTGTGACGGAATACGAAATAGTCTCACGTTAAGCCTGTATAAACTTCAGACATAATGCAATAGTGTCTTGGGTCAATGGTTTGCCCTCCAAACAATGGAATGCGAGATCCTCTTGCATTAAGCTATGATTTGTGTTTAGTGGTCAACTTCAAATGGAACAAAGGAAATCATTCTCAAAGTGAGAAATCAGTCCCTTATAAATAATTTGACAAAAGTCTTTGCCCCATAAAGTGTTGTTGGTTTTCTCAAACTAATTTGTTCTTGTTTGGCTGATATGTAAATAAAATTGTAACATGGTGCAAGACTTAGAGGGCCTCTTGTTCTCTTGTTTACTTTTCTATATTTGATTCTAAAAAAAAACAACAAAAAACACTGACACGAGTGATTAGTATGTTACATCTATAGGATATGCAGAGTTTGATGAGAAATTTAGAATTTGATCTCTCATAATTCCACCGTTGTCTGTCTTCTCAGACTTTCCTAATGTTGATCATGCTGCTCTGTTGCTATGGTGATATAATCAATCATTCAGTTGAACATATTACTACATATATTGCATGTAATAACCTAACTGTAACAAAATATGGCTTGAAAACTTAGCTTTGTCAAAAATATTGTAAAAGAGACATCTTAACAACAAAAGTTATGCATATTTGGGAAATGTTCACATTTCACTTCGTGTATTAAGGGCATAGCAATGACACAGTGCTCCTTCATGGTTAAACTGAGAAATCAGAAATGTTATGAGACTGCTTGATGATGATAAATGAGATGTGACATGATGAAATCAGTGAAGAAAAGAAAAGATGTGTTAAAAATTCATTCACTAATGAAGAAAATGTGATTCTCCAGTTGCCCTAGTTTGACGAGTGCCTGATTCATTGAGTCACATCTCTGATTTATTTTTTTCAAAAGTAACAAAATATAGCTTTATGTTACTCTTAGTAAGCAGTTGTAATTATCATCAGTGTTCATCTAAGGTTCTCTTGACTGCATTTGCTCTTTACACATTCTTGCTTATTAGAATACATAATTTTCACCAATGTGTTAACTGAAGCTGTCTCTCAATAGGTCAGATCTTAGTACAGGTGTAATTCCACCCGCAGGACAGTTTGGGAGATTTCCCCCAATGTATACACCAGCTGAGACAGCTAAACTGTGGATTGAAATTGAGGTGAAGCATTTTCTTTTTTTTTTTGTTAAAAAATAATTTCAGCATCAATCTTGATGAAGTTTGAATTAGTAGACATAATGTTTTCAGTCATGGCCCAATGAAAGTGGAATTCACAATTTCGTACTAATGTTTAGTTTGACTGTTATAATATAGAGTTGAGAAATGTTGATTCAAGAAAAATTTACATGTTGTTTTATCTTCCTGTAATAGATATGCTGTATAACTTAACTTTAGACACTCATAGATATAATCATGCTAGGTTATGGTTATTTTAATGTAATTGAAAGCAATCTGCTAAACTGAAGAACATTGGGTCTAACTGTAGATAAGCATAATTTGTTTTTCAAGTGAACAGAATTATAAATGTAATATTAGAATTGTTATATTTTGATCAAGCGTGCATGAATAAAATAATTTAGTCTGTGAGTTGTGTTTAGCTTAAGCATATTGGAGGTAGTCCATGAGACTGAACATTTTAGGTATGATACTTTTATGTCGAATAGGTAGAAGATGTCAATGACAATCCTCCACGATTCAAAAGCAAAGATCTGGCCTTGGGAGTGACAAGAGTCACACAGTTTGGCAGAATTATTTTGGAACTAAAGGTGGGAATTTAGATTACTCATTTTTATCTTTTTTTTTCAAACTCCAAGTGTAAATATACCTAGACACTTTTAAAAATTTTAGAATATTTACTAATATATTTAGATCTCATAACTGTATAATGAGAAAAGTTGAAGGTGTTTTAGATTATTATCATGACATTGAAAATATCAGTACCAGTAGTGGGAAAGATTGTTAAGAGACAAGCTTTTCAAACAGGTACATTCCTTTTCTCTGCCATGTGCTATAAGTCAGTTCTTGACTGGTTGAACTGTGATCAATGAAACTCACCAGTGACAGAATTTAGGTTGGCACTTCAAGAACTGAACAAATAAGTCATTGATAGTTGAAACAAAAACTGCATTACATGTTTGTGGAGTTTTTGATATTTAATTACTTCTTTTATCAAAAGTAAATGGGAGTAAAAAGTGAAAAATAGCATAACTCATTAGAGAAAATAAAAATCTCTTGCTAAGCTTTGGAGATTCTGAAACATAAAGATTAATAAAGATTAGACTTGTTTACAAACTTTGTCCTGTTTTTGCTCATTCAGGATGCTGAGATGGGATTTTAATGTCTAGGTTTATTCCTTGAGAAAGATTAGTTCTTGCATTCACATTTTGGTATATATAAACAGTTTGCCTAAAGATATTTACCTGGTTGGTTTTTTCAGAACGATGTGGAAGATGCAGACTCCAGCATTTGGGGTGTGAGCAAATTTGAGGCCACCTCAGCTTTTACAGCTCACCCAGAGGCACTGAAGAGAGAATTGGATGAGCTGGGAGTGACAGAGCCATTTAAACTATTCCAGAATGGCTCAGTGAAAACTAACATGTACTTCAAACCACAAATGTCAGGTTTCTTTATGGTTAATTTGAAAGTGACTGACAAAGGGGGCCTCACAGACACAGCAAAACTTCGGGTGAGATGCATGGCATGATTTTAATTTTTATGTCTAACATTGATATTGAGAGCAATTTTGTGCTCAGTGTAGAATGTGTTAATTATTACACGTCAAATGCTAGTCATAAGTTCATAAATGATGAGGGTTAGAAAAAAAAAATATCGAAATACTTGTGCAACTTAATTTTGTGTTTCTAGCTTGTATATTATTAAGTAAGTAGTGTTACTTATATTAATACTGATTGACTGAAATTTTTCATTTCAGATTTCTCTCATAAATGATGACCAGAGGTTGGTTGTCATTTTCAGACGAACCATTGATGAAGTTGGTCCTATAAAAGATGAAGTTGCAAGGTGAGAAGTTCCTCATACCATACTGATTTTAACAAGTGTTGCAAGATTTGGTAAAGCTGCCAAATATTCTGTTCTGAGGGACCCGAAAGCTTGTGGCAACCTTGAACAAATAATCCGAGATGACCACCCCAGAGGAGGTTGAAAGGCGTAAAAAAAAAAACAGAACCAGCAAATAATTTGCCATCTGTCCTGGGAAGTGCAAAGCCATACAAAGTGTAATTTAAAAACTTACACTGGATGCATCAAAATCACCACTGTTTCTCCATTTCATTTTTGTAATCAATTTCATATTCTATGTTACGGGCATAACAATAAGGCCCATTCTGACAACTCTCCATTTTATACTGTTTGATAGCCCAAACTGTACTTTTGATATATTTTACTAACTTGGAGACATCTTCATTTATGTTGGATGCAGCATAGTGGTGATCATGCTGATGCACTATTTCACCAAAATCCAAACCAAAGGAGACAACCATGACATAGATATCTAATTCACTATTATAATAAATTACATATCATTTGGTTGTTAACAGGCAGCTGGGTTCAAAGATTGGCTATCGTATTGTGGTGGACTCAATTCAGACTCACAAAACAGAGACAGGAGAGGCTGATCCGGCGAAGTATGTACAAACTTTTGGTAAAAACTGTCCAAGGAAGAATAATTTTTTAAATTTTCCATCTGTAGATAAAGACATGTCAAATATAATGAAAATATTTTTTGTTGGAGCCCACTGCTGCAAATATGTTTTCAGTTAGCAGCAAGCCAGTCTCTCAGGGCTCATTCAGTACTTATTCAACATTGTTTTTGTCATGCATTTATATAATCATTCCATGGGTTTCATAAAGTAATTGATATAATCTTTGATATAAGGTAACAGAAACACATCATTAAATGAAATGATATGTATTCATATCCTGAGGAGGAGTCAAGTTGACTCGAAAATTTGGCAGATTTAACCATCACTATCAAGTTCTTCATAGATTTCTGTGTTATTTATTTTTCTTGAATTGTTTTATTAGTAAGCGGTCTGACAGTTGTATTGTATTTTTATTAAATGAAATGATATAGAGAGCTTGTTGTCAAAAGTAATTTGTTAGGCACCCATTTTAAATATAATATTGAAATTCATATTCATGCTTCTTTGTTAATTGTTGAAATTTGACTTTGCATCTCCATTATAATACCTACAGAACAGATATGTTTATTCATGGGGAAAACATTGAAACCAATGAAGTCATCCCAGCTGCAAGGTTACTGAGGTACGTATACTTGGCCAAAAAAAAAAAAAAAAGATGAAGGAAATCTTAATTTGCCCATTTATGTCATTCACTTCGTGTTTCATTCTCCAATCCTAGGCTCAGACTGTAGTGCTTGAAAAGGAATGAATGCTAAGTGGAGAAAAGTGAATGAAATCAGAGCTTTGATGAAAACCCAGTAAACATGAGCATGAGTGCTTCACAAACTTCAATCTATAATCACAATGGGCAAAATTATTTGACTTCAAAATAAAACAAAAAACTTTTTTTGGTTGAGTATACATACTGTTCTGTTCTGTTTGTGTTTGTTCCTCTCATTTAGTTATTACATGTAGTCCTTTGAATGCCCTCTCTTTTTCCTCTATATATATTATTGGAAGTAATTCTCTTATACCTGAACTTTTGTCTCTGTAACATACATAAATTCCTTCCCTATCTTTTTTAATGTTTCTTGAAATATTTTCATATAACAAAACATTCTCAATTTGTAGTCATGTTTCCCTATCTGACATAAAGATAATTCCTGGACAGGATGGGTATCTTGTTTAATGTTAGAACAAGATGCACTAACTGTATAATAAAGGAAGGAATATTAACTTGTCTGTAGATTGATTTTCTTATATGTTTCACTCTAACCTTTATGTGTGCTGGAGGTGAGCAATGCAAAGCACCTGTTGTTTCCTAATAGCGGGGTTGAATTGAAATTTCCTTCCTGTAACTATGTTAGAAATATGTCCATCTACTACAATAATATGGAATGGATATACTCCATTTCTACAAGCTAACAATGCATGCAGTCTTCTCCTTCAGGTGTTTGTGCATTCATTTCTCTGAATTCACTCAAGGCTCAGTCAGTTTTCTGATACTTTTTGATATCAAATATCTTCTCACTTCATGCTCTTTTGCAATGAAATCACAATATGTGAACTAATTTGTAGTAAAATTAATTATCTCAGATACAGTCATGAATTATAAGAACCAGCAAATCTGAATATCTTTTCAAGGGAAATTATACATTTTAATTTATTAAGAAAAATAGCATCAGTTGACAGATAATAATAATATATTAGTCTCCTAAATAGATAAAACATTTCACAATTCTATGTTCTTAGTATATTTCACCTTTGAAGCAGAATGATATAGGCTCATGGTTTTTCTAAATTTCTATAAAGATGGATAATCAGGATAAGCTGAATAATAATCTGTATCCGCCAATACCTTTGTTCATTCAGATTGCATAAGAGTATGTCAGTTTCACATAGAAATAGTACATTTTGAGATTTTGTACTTTGAGCAGTGGTGTCTTTACTTATGAGTGCACCAATTTACAAAATTTCTGAGATGTGAGCCATCACTTAGTTGATATTTTGCTCTGAATTGTGAGCCAAAATCTGAACTGCAAGTGAGCTTCATAATTGCCATGCAGGTGAAACTGGTGAAAGCGAAGTGATAGAGGCAAAACCCAGTGAAGAAGAAAATTTGTGAAGGAAATTAAGTTAAGCTAAAGTGAAAAAAAAAAAAAATGTCGCAGTTAAGCTCAAGTCTCTAATCTCCAAGAAAAATATCCTTTATGAAACCAGTTAATTTGTCTACATTTTATTTTATAATATATTTTTGTAATATTTGTTGTTTATTAATACAGTTTTCTTAGTTATAAATGCGTGAAAAAAGAAAAAAAAAAATTGTGTGTTTTTAAGGGTCTGGAATGGATTAATCGCATTGTTAATCAATTTTAATGGGGAAAATTAATGGGGAAAATTGATTTGATATAAATGGGGAAAATGAGTTATGAGCTCTGTCATGGAACAAATTAAACTCATAAATCAAGGTACCACTGTATTTCAGTTTTCAAGTAAAATACTGTATGAATATGATTATTTATCAAATATATCAAGACTGATAATCCCTGCAGTAGAAATAAACAGAATAAGGATCTATGTCCACAGTGATTTAGCTTTATTTTCTTAATTTCTAAATTTGACTGTGAAACATAACTGAGCTGTAAAAATTTTCCTTACTTAGCTTAGTTTGCGAATCTTTGGCAAGCGCTAAATATCACGTATTTGAGAATAACGACATATTCTCACCCTATGGCATTTAAAACAAAAACACTGAATAATAGATAGAGTATTTAACATGTTTTGTCACAATCGATTTACAAACACCTGGTGTGTGTTCAACTGTTATTTTTATATTATTGTTTCAGCATCATAGATCTGAACAGTGCTTTCCTGATTGAACTCCTTAATAAATACAATGTGCTGCAGATTATGGTGAGTGTGGATCCCAGTTTTTGTGAAGTGGTAGCTAAAAAGAGTTTTTACACACAATGAAAACTCCCCTGGACTGCTTTTAAGTGTCTGTTTTCTGTATCTGTTATTTCAGCCTTAATCATGCCTTTTGTGCTAGTGCTTTCTTCCTCTTATATTTTTTATAACAAATGGTTTCCAGTCAAAGCAGAATTGGGGCAAATTTAGTATAGAATATATAAAAACAAATCAAAAGAAACAGAACAGAACACCGAATTAATTTGAAGGGTTTCAGGGCAAAACGGGACAAACGCCATTTTTTGAAAATTTTGAGTTGTGCCCCTCTGTTGGACCTTGTATAGTGATAGTGCTATATGGTAAATACTTTTTCTTTTCACTAGACGTGACTTATCTTCCTTGAAAGTCTTCAGAAAATTCTAGTTCTTAATGATAAATTACAAACTACTGGAGAACAAACTGTCTTTTTTCTCTAAACGGCAATTTTTGATATTATGTCTCATTTTGCCCCAAAACCCTTCATTTGAAGATATAGTCAGTTCTGGAGTCGCATGTTGTGAAAAACTGTGCATTGTTTCTATCTACTGACACACTGATTCATTTGTCTTGGCAAATTCAAACCAGGAAAATTAGCCTTAAATTGCTTTTGTTTGAAAGTCCAGTGTTTTCTATTTGGTTTTGAAATACCGTGTAATTAAAAAGTAAACAATTCTTGTAAACAAATATGATCTCAAGAGAAAAAAACAAACAAACATCTAAAGTCTTTTCTCTTCATGGTTTTTATTTTTGTGTTTTGTCTGAAAAAAAAAAAGCAAACCAGCTAACAGTCTTCTTCAACAAATATAACAGAGTCGTGAATTTGTACAGATAATTATGATCATTGTATTTCCTCCAGTGTGTCTACAATAAATGGGACATTTAGAAATAATGCTGTTGTCCTTACAGAATCTGACATATTCAAAATCTGAATTTTTGTGTCTAGTGTTTGTCTCTTTTAAACTTTGGTGGTGAATGAATCTTTGTCAAATGATTTCATTTTGTACTTGCAGCCCACCGAAGAAGAAGAAATAGATGATGGAGTGGAAGAGAAGCTGAAAATGGCCCTTATTCTTGTCTCTGTTGTACTGGGGTCTCTGTGCATAATTTTAGCAGTGGTGCTGTATTATGTGCATAAAAGGTGGGTCTTCAAACTGTACATTCTGTGACACATGCCTTCTGGTAGGTGACCAAATAGGTGCTGAAATTCTCAACTTTCATACATTCTTTTTCTTTCACCCAGCAATCAGCTTGTTTGTTCTTGTCAGTAGAATGAACAGTTAAGTATCACATAGTTAGTCACTGAGAAATGAACAAGCTAAAACTGTGCCAAAATGCTCCTTTCTCCTGATTCACTTCTAGTCTTTCAGGCATTTTCATGAAATTAATTTCAAGCTCAACTGAGAAGCTATTAATTGATTTGTGAAACTTGTTTGTTGAAATGCAGGTTTGAAATTTTTTGCCCTACAAGAAAACATTTACATTGTGAATAAAAGATGTGCTGGATACTGTGGTCTCTCTTTCTCAGAGCCAAGTCACCAGGACACAAAAAAAATGCGAGCTCCTAGGCAGATTGAAAGTTTATTCAACACTGTCCTATCTGCTATGATAAATTGATCATGACTTTTTGTTAAACATTTCTGTATGCAAATAAGGGCAGCTTTTATTTTTTTATTAGATTTAACAGTTCCCAGCCTTTCATGGTTTATAATTTCATTAGTAATGTCCAGCTTCTTTCAAACATCAAGTGAGTTTCGACATGATGATATCTTTCTTGAATGATAACATGATATGGCTGTGTTACTGTACTGATAACTGCACGTGACTCAAATGTTTAATATTGGCTAGACCAGTCAAAGTAGAAAAACAGCTGACAGTGAGGAGACTAAACTTAATTCCTCTTGTATACATGCAGCCAATCACAGAAGTTGCCCAATGTTCTGTGAAATAAAGAAATGGTTAAAGGCTAGTCCGTGTGTGGAGTTGCACTCACCCCATCATTCCCCCTCTTTGTCCCTCATTTCATCTCCCCCCTCTCATTTTACTGCATGCCTAACGCTGCATTCCTGTCAAATGGACAATTTTAGTACATTATGAGTAGTGACATGCCGTAGTCTGACACTGTGGCTCTTGGCAGATTTTTGTTTGGGCAAGGCATTTAAGGCAAGTGAATTATAGTTAAAAAGTTCCATTTTGCTAGCAGAGGTGGGTTTGTATGTGAATTAGGTTCTTTGATGGTGGATTCTGTGATGGAGACTACTGTGTTTTTGAATAATTTAAGAAAACACATCATGATAACAAAAGCAAAACAAACTGCCAATCTTTTACGTTGACTATTTCCACAGGTATCAGAGAAAACTGAAGGCTGCTACAGCAATGGCCTATGGTAAGTCAATGAGCTACTTATCCTTGAGAATACAAATCTCATTTATTATTGCTTTTTTAAAACTCTATTGCTGTTTGATGATACATTTGTTAGAGGTATACAGTATATTGAATTAAACAATTTCTAGAACTTTATGATTTGTGAAAGTAAATGTATTAAGAAGATAGCTGAGATTTGTTTATTATGCACAATTTAGACCTACCAAATAATATCGCTCATTTGTTTTTTTACCCACTGCAGTTAACTCAGGAGTTGGTATGTATTTGTGTTTTGGCATGCATATTGTTACAATTTTTGTGTTGTCTGCACTAATCTATGCACCACAAGGAAAACAAAACCAACAACAACAACAAACAATAATGCATTCTGGCTTAGAAAATAAGAAAATAAGTGAGAGGAATTATTTCAGCAATTTTTGGTAATTATATTTGTATATAAATTCACCTTCAGAATCTGGGGACTAGCATGTAAATAAAATTATTTTTACCTCATAAAATATCCACAAAGAGTATTCCTACTGCACTGAACACTTTCTGTGATCAATATTTGCAGATCATATCTGAAGCAGCATGTTTGCTATTCCACTTTCCTCATTTTTGAGAATCAAATACTGTGAGAAAAAAAAAAAAAAGTTGAACATACAATTAGAAAAAAAGTTTACTTTGATTTCAATAATGCTATCTCAAAGATGTACACTCTGTTTAATATTACATGCACAAGTATCAACATTGTCTTTCTATTGCTTTTTGATTAAAAAATACTTTTGCGTTGTGTCATTACTTTTAGAATAGGAGAATTGGATTTTTTATTCCACTGAAGCATCCATTCTCATTTCAGTTTCATCACTACATTTTGTTTTTCGAGTTGTGAATTCAATTGATGATATTGGGATTTCTCTGTCACAATAAGTTCATCTCAATTCCCAGGACAATTTCTTTTCTGTTTTATTTTTTTTTTTTAACACCTTGAGACCATTGTTATGTAGTGAGAGACATAATGAAACAGGCAACAGCATTGTAAATTGTAACAGCTTTTCAGTGTTTCCATTTGATTTCCAATCTTACTCCTCCTTGTACAAGTGTACAAAAACTGTCTGTGCTGGCTTTTTAATATTGTGGGACTTCCTTTCACAGTTATGGTCAAATGTATGTAAATCATTATTTAACTCTGACCAACAATGAAAACTGTATGCATGGTGTGATGAAGTGGTATTAAACATCCTCCTCTTTAAAGTCTGATTTGTCTGATGTCAAAAGAGTCGCAGTGATCATTTCACTCACTGCTTTTGTATGGCTTAACTTAGAACAATTATCAAGCAATATGAGAATTGCCTGGTGCTTTTTTTTTTTTTAAAAACATTTTTAATCCAAATAATTTGCTTCTCAACATCTGACATTTCTGTTCCTGAAATTATTTGCTAGTCCTTGTGCCAAAGACTGACTCCAGTAATTGCCCAGTGTTCATGTAGACTTAAAGATCATGGCTTTCATATAAAGTAGTATTACATATGTTCTGATTTAAAATTGGGAGTCTTGTACATGTAACTAATCAGAGGGCTAAAGTAAATATTCCATCCATTTGTCATTTCCCTGTGGAATAGAATGAAAATGGATGTATAGTTAAAATATTTACATTGAAAAATTTTGTGACTCATCAGGAATTTAGAGTAATCATGCACATGAAAATTAAACCTTCCAAAAATGTTCTTTTATTTGTCAGAATAGAATTTGATATGTGTGGGATAGTGTGATGTTCTTAGTGATTCATTTTCACCATGATTGTCTTACATTTGCAGAACCAAATGATGCTGATTTGTACAAAAATGACATCCCGGGAACCAATATTCACTCATACGAAAAGTGAGTATCTAGGTTTGGGTCAGTTTGACTCTGAATGATTTGTTTAAGGGAATTTTTTCTTTCAAGCACAGAAAACTAGCAGACATGAGACAACTATGTTTCAGTACAACACCTGGGTGTTTAGAAAACTTTCCTTGTTTAGTTTAATTTTACTCCATCTCAGGTGTGCAGTTGTACATTTATGAGATTTTGAGAGAAATGAAGAAATTAAAAGGTTATGTTTAGAAATTCTTATATCAAGATTTTTTGTAGTAGAACTATATGATAATATGTAGCTGTATTGTTTGTTATTTTCCTTTGACTTGATTTGCTTCTGTATTACACCAGCTTTTGTATATACATCTAACCCTGCCTTGGAGAAAAAAAAAAATAAAAAACATAACAAAATAATAAAACTAAACAATAACAGCAGAAAAAAACAACAACAAAAGAAGGAACCTAACATTTTATTTTTTTCCATGTCAAGATGTTGAGTAGTTGTAGCAGAGTGATGGAGTGTGTCTGTTGTGTGTGAAAGTAAACCCATATCTAATCTAACCTCTTTGTGTTTTTCTTCCAAAGGACTGCATTTCCCTGTGATTTTAGTTTGCTGTTTTGATCAGTTTTAGCCCTCCTTTTTTTTTGTGTGCGTTCCTCCTCAACTACAATGAAGAATACACTTGTGCCTCCCAGTGACCACTTTCCTACCTCCTCTCTCCCTCTTTGTGTAGTATTTCATAATTTGCTCTGATTCTAATCCCAAGGTGGACTGCGAGGGGTTACTCTTAGCAGCCTGCGTTGTCGTGTACTTGTGTGTCTTGC
>JBCAUA010837985.1:0-13825 GCA_038406235.1 Peronia verruculata
ATAGATAGATAGATAGATAGATAGATAGATAGATAGATAGATAGATAGATAGATAGATAGATAGATAGACAAAAAGAACCACATTTTTAGTATTGTCAAAAAAAAAAAGATCAACTTTTTTATACTGTTGCCACGGCAGCGCCGCCATCTTGGATTGTGGCGTCCCTAAATTGACTAATTGTAAAATCTATCTCCTCCGCCAAATTTTAACAAAACCAGATAAAACTTGGTGAATATATTATTTTATACAGTATCTAAAGAGTTACATATTCTATTTACGTTCCATGCACTACAATATTTTCTATAAATGTTTTAAAATGCCATATAGCGAAAATTCAAATTTCGCCTTTTTTTTTCAAACTAAAAACCCAATTTTCTCGAAAACTTACCCATCGAATTTAATGCGCATATGTAACTTTTGGGGTTTCGTGGTGACAATGATGCTTACCAAATTCGGTTTGAATCTTTTTCGAAACAAAAAAGGAGATAGACAATCACTGTCCAAAAAAAGAAAACGGGTTTTGAGAAAAATGCGATTGAATTTGTTTTCCTCGAAAAATTGACATGAAAAATTTGGCTCGCAATAGCCTTTTTTTTTTTTTACATCCTAGCCCTCGTTTCATGTCTCTGTTGCAGCTTTATTTTTGGCTCTCTAGGCGTATCTTTTATCGAAGTCTGCTCCCTACCCCCCCCCCCCCTTCCCCTTTCGGGTTCTTGAGGGCCTCTGTGTGTCCCCCACATCATTTTTGAGTACAAACTAAAAGTGATTTGACCTTTACTATGACATATAGTAGACAACTGAGCTATAAATAGCAGAAAGAAAGCAAAATTGCTCATTTTATAGGACGAGGAAAGGCATTTTAGAACACACATTAATAATTTGCATGATCAGCAGTTTTTCTTATCTCATAGTGGTCATTCAGCATCCCTGGCACTGGAATTCGTGTTATTGCTAGGAGAGGTGATATTCAAGAGTTTTGTGCACCCTTTGCCTATATATAATCAAATCACGATGATCTACGGCCTCATTTAGCAGCCAGATGGAGCCAAATCCTGACATAATACGCTAGGTCTACCGTTGAATGACCATTGGTCTAACACGTTAGAATAGCAACTTTTTGGTGCCATTTTATACGCAGAAAAGTCATTACTTTTAAGAGAAAACAAAAGCGCAAAATCGCATTTTTGTGGCAAAATCCGCATTTCAGAACCCCCCCCCCCCCCCACCTTTATCGGTCCCCTGACTTCCTGTGGGTGGAGAAGCCTGATGTCCAGCCTTCTCGAATAAGGGCGAATACATTTCGGAAGTCGCGTGTGTACGTTACGCACGTTAAAGATCCCTTGCCAAGTCAAAATCGATGGAAGAGTAGGCCTGAGTGCTGCTGTCCTGGCAAAATTTCCAAATTCCAAATTTCTACCCACAAAATTTATCAAAAATTGGCAATTTCTAGTAGCCGAGACAATCCTACCTTCTTAGGATTGAAAGGCCTAAGAGAAAAAAAATCAAGACCCTGCTTGTGGTCACAAAACGCCGATCAGTGGTCGAAACAGCTGATCAAAAGAGAAAAGGGGAATGGTTGATGTTGGGCTGACTATGCATCCTTCGCACATAAGAGGCACTTGAGATGCGAAGTACATGTATATACCGACAGCTGTTTTTGGACACGCCTTATAGCGATGTTATCAGTGAAGTGGTTAAGAAAGATAAAATGTCCAGTGGACTGAGCCTAGTTGTGGAAAAACTTTCACTTTTAAATTAGTGTTATGCAGTCAATATTTCAGATTGATTTCTATAACTTGGAGTATGAGTAATAAAAGCTTGAGACTTCACATGTACATTAAACAATTTAGAGAAAAACATATAATTACTTTGAAAATGAAAAATGTTGATTTTTCTCAAAACTTTGGAAAATGGACTGGACCAACTTTTGAAACAACGCTCTTCAATAGTAGAGTCTCGATTAAACCCATCGCCCGGAAATTTCGTGTGCCTATTTTTAGAAGAGAGGCAGATATTGATCTGCACTCGCTTGCGTTCAATTATGGCGAATAGCAAAAACTAAATTCCGGGCGGGGTGAAAAACATTTTATTTTAACAAGAATTTCTAGGGATCAGAGGGCTCTCTGTTTAACATTAATTTTGGAGATTACACACTTGCATAGATTTACATCCATATCCTACTTATGGTTCTGACACCCTTCCTCATTATTTTCTGTCTCCCATCGCCTAAGATTCAGAGTTAGATCTAAGTTGCATAAAATGTTTATTCATTTACTAGTGATACTGATAAGCCTTGCATTTTACCAATAATAATTTCGGCCTGAGTCAAGATTTGGATCTAGGTCTTAATTCAGATTTAGACTTGATCGAAATCGAGATCTAGATGCAGTGAGATGTAAACTCTTGATCGGTTGATGAACTTGATTTGCAATTCAGCAGATCAAGACCTAGATCTATTTTAACATGAGCTCAGATCAGCCATAAAATCTGAAATGAGGCATTGAAATTGCATTGTCGTCAGTTTTATACAGTCAGCATTTCATAATACACGGAATCACGATTAATTTCAGTTAATATGCTTTTCACTATACCATTTGAGCATTGGGGGTAGGCTTGTTGTGTTAGCTTTATGTCACAGGAGGTGGAGAAAGATGAGAACAATATAATCAAGATACAACAAAACTCTATTCACACAAATATCTTAAACAACACCATGCCTATTCAACATACTCTTGTGCACAAGACCTTAGGTTAACCCATGTTTGTTTGTTTTGTTTTTTTTTTTTTTTTAATAAATAAAAACTCTGAAACATAGAGAAAACCCTGACTATCTTGATATTGTGTTGGGGTTTCATTACAGTGAAACCCGAGTGATAAATTAAATCTTCACAAGTTCTCTTACTTCACGGTTCAGCTCTCTTCCTTCTGTAGCTTTGTTATTTAAACCTTGATATAAAGTACACGTTGGTATTAAGTATAAAATTCTATACATTTATCTAGATTCTGAGGGTAGCTGTATCTTGAAAGTAAAATATCCTGATTTAGCTAAGCCACATAGAAGTACTAGATGATACATTTTATATAGATCTAGATCCAACCTCTATCAGATAAATTAATATATTGTAAAGTAAACTATGGATAAGCAACACAAATATTGATGTTGTTTTGTTAAACAAAAGTGCACACTCAACATATACACTCGCCTACGAGCACACCAAATGGTGGTAACCAATGTTACTGATAGCTATGCGGGCGATTGCATCGTCTTATCCACTCCATACACCTTTCTCGTTGGGTTTTGGGCTGTGGAAATCTTTTGAAAGTCACCACTTTCATATCTTCATGATCTTTTCGCATTGAATCGCAATTATACAGGCGCCAACAACGTGTTTTGTTCACCTTTCTTTCGATTCAAACCCTCAATGAGTAGGCCTTATTGACGCACAGTGTGGCCAGTTGCTCCCTTTCTAAAAATAGACGCCGGGGGTTTCGCAGAATGCGCTAATCGAGACAGGTCTATTTGATGAAAACCCGCAAGGTTGCTTGATTCGAATTGTACGTTCGGTAGTATGAACGTGCAAAACACGTTTATTTTTTTTTTTATTATTATCATTATTTTCTTTTTCTTTTTTGTTAAGTAACATTCAGTTTAATCAACTAAACTATCAACATCGAGGTGCGCATGCTTTGCCATATATTATAAAGCCTTAGGGCTATATTTATAGAATCTCCCAAGGAAGCCTTGGGTTCTCCTCTAGTCTTACACCATAAATCTGCAACACAATTCATAAAAGGCATATGGACTCGAAATCAACCTAATGTGTCCAAATGAAATTTTTCACACAACATTGTTCCACAAAGCTCTGTATTTCTACTCAACATATAAATCCGAAAAAAAAAGCTGGCGATGTTTGACGCTATTCTGAAAAGGCGATAATAATGGAAAGGTAAACTCTGGAGAGTGTTTGATCCGAACTGTGCGTTCGGTAGAAACACGTTTTCTTTGAGTAACTTTTGGTTTAGACATCTAAACTACAACACAGAGATGAACAAAACTTGCCATAGTCTTGTTGTCCCAGGCGATTTTGGCTTGACCTAAAAAAATCTCTCACGAAAACCGTGGGTTCTCTTCTAGTGTACAAAAACGTGGCCATAAGTTTGAACAGAATAGTAAACCTTCTTGGTTGTAACAGTTACACTGATGAGAAGGGCTACAAAAGATACGAATATGTCAGTAGAAGAGGATCGCAAAGAGGAAGGAGAACAAGAAGATAAGGAAGAGTAATGAGAAGAAGAAGAGAAAGGTAAAGATAGAAAAAACAGGAAAAATATTATTCTATCTATCCCTCTATCCTACCATCCATCCATCCATCCATCTATCCATCCATCTATCCATCCATCAACTATCCATTCATTCATCCATCCATCCATCCATCCATCCATCCATCTATCCATTCATTCATTCATCCACTTATCCATCCATTGCTCCATCTATATATATATTGGGTTGTTTTTTTTTAATTTTCCAATAAAGTATTAGGATTCGTGTTCGTACAAACGCAAAACTACGGAAAGTTCCTTGTATGGCTGACCGGAAACACAAGAATATCACGGTAGCTGCAAAACAAGTTTACTTGCGGTGGACATTGCAGACCAACGAGATAAAAGGATTTGCTATCACAGTGGAGAATACCGGCGCTGCGGGAAATCCACACTATGAGGAAAATCCGCGTGGGATGTCACTGTTCATTTCGTTTACTTACATTGTTCTATTGCAGCAGTGATTACACGGAGGAGCGGATTTTTTTTTTTTTTTTGCCTTCTCCGGTTTCGGGCGAGTAAATAAGATGCCTTGAGGCATTAAATTAAGTTATTAGCCTACACCGCTGTGAAGAACACTGAAGTTCAAAGAGTGATTTACTTTTTTTAAAACAATGTTTCTCTTGAAGAGTTGGAACCAACTTGGTAAGATTAACAGTTTGTCCTCTAATGGCTAGACCGAACTATTCAGTTAAATAAACAAAATAATATCAAATTAACTATTTCGTTTTCAGACGATTTTTTTTTTTTTTTAATGGTCTGAATGAACATCGGCTACGTAAAATATATTTTAAAAAAAAGTAAAACAAATTTAAGAGCAATTTAAGATAAATTGTACATAACTGTAGAACACTTTACTATCAGAAATATCACAGCTTCTTATCCCCGATGATAATCTTGACAGAGATTCAGCATTATTTATTTTTAATTGGTTGTTTAGATTAAGCCAAAATGTTTTCTTTTTCTTTGTTTGTTTGTTTATTTGTCTGTTTGTTTGTTTGTTTTTTGTTTTGTTTTTAGACCATATTCCTTTCTTTTGTTTGTTGTGTCAGTCTGTAAACATTTAATTCACTTTTTTTTTCTGTTTTTCTAGCCAGTTTTCCATTCTGTTTTCTGAAAAGTGTCTATATTTAAAAAATAAAATTAAGTCAGAAAAGACCTAAAAAAAAAAATGAAAGAAAGAAAGAAAGAAAGAAAGAAAAAAAGAAAGAAAGAAAGAAAGAAAATTCAGATTTTATAAACAAAACCAGAAAAAAAAGCACTGTAAAAAAATGTATTCGTTCGTTTGTCTTTTAGCCATGCTGATGGTGTTGTCCGCGACGCTGCTGGCCGCGCCACGAGCGGGAGTCTCAGCTGATCTATGCGATAGCAATTCATACTGGAGAAGATCAGTGTGTACTTACATAGGGAATGTGCGTGCTGCAGCGAGACTTCTTCATAATACAACCTTTGAGGTAAGTTCTCCTTATTAGACTAATTTTGTCATGTTATGAGTATTTGTAATGTGCCGCAAAAAAAAAAAAACAGAACTAAAATTGACAATTACTAAGTTATACAAAATATCATTAATTTCATTCCCTGCTCGGATATTTAGGAGTAGGCCCACCGTTAAGGTATTTTTTTACTTGTTATTTTGATAAACCTGTTTATGCTATGTTGTGTTCATGGAATGATTTACGATATCCTTGTGTTAGTCCTCCATTCTGTTATAGTTTTGGTAAATTTGTTATGCTATGACTTTTTTTTTTTTTTTGTGTGGGTTTTTTTTTTTTTTTTGACTAATTCTTTATCTAATGGTAGATTATCGTTTAATTAATGGTAAAAATGGTTCACCGTTTTAAATATTCTTATTAATACTGATTTTATATTTCCTATCGTTGGTAATCTAAATTTAACCCCTAGCAATAACTGACATTACAATATACAATAGAAAATTTTCTGAACAGGAAAGAAACCAGAAACGCCCACACACCTCATACATCTTCGTACACAGAGCTATCCACCCACTCACCTACATACACAGAATAGAGAAAAAAAAACTGTTGATGCAAGAACGGAAAAGCATAATTTAAAAATAGAACTCAACATCAAATCATTGGTAAAGTTCCGGAATGGTAAAGCGTTGGGCTCAGTCCTATGACTTCCCTTGACCAGACAAAAGAGGGATTGAACAATGTGAAAAAGAAAAAAAAAATTTGCGCCCTTTGCTTGAAACATATCTTGGAAAAAAAAATTAAAATAATATTTATGACGAGAATGATTTCTTGTTATTGTTATAATTTTATCAGACTTCTTGGTGAATCAGTCTTTCGAAGGACAAAAAATAAAAGATCCTTTTTCTTTCACACTCTATGCTGAACACGGCGTTTGTCCAGCAAAGGGAAGTAATAGGACTAATCAAAATGATCTTCCATTACACAAGTCCCTTTTTTGGGTGGGGCAGATAATTTGCGAAACGTTTTCCCATTCATTCAGTCATCTGTGACATTTTTTTTCCCCCGTTTGTCATGTATTTGATTTGAGCGATAATGTTCAGCCTATTGAAAAGTTTATCAATTCCTTTACAAGTAGGCCTACTGGTTATGTGTCTTTCTCACGACATCTAATACTACCGTCTTTCTTTTCCACAGAATATTGACACCGCCAATGCAATGGACACCAGTCCTTTTGGTTTACTGAATCCTGCTAGTGTGGTAAGTTCTCGATCTTTCCATGTTTGTTTCCTTCAAATGTTTTCCCAGGAAATTAGGTCCCATAACAGAAAGCAAGGCAGTTCATGAGTGACATAGTTTCTAGGGGAGAAGTTGGTAAAGATTGAATGGTCGCAGGTACAACTTAAAGAAAAACTTGAATGTTTCATACTTGGAAATAATACATACGTATTTCCATGAGGATGTTTTCACATACTGAGAGGTAGAAAATATCCCCATCACGAGCCAATGCTAGCTCATCTGCATGATATTCTCTTCATATGGGCAAGTAAGTTAAAATTGTTTCAAACTCGGTTATTTTTTATTTTTTCTTTTTTTTTTTTTTTTTTCTTTTGTTTTGTTTTGTTTGCTTGTTTGTTTTTTAAATTATTGTTATTATTATTATTATTATTATGATAAATTATTACTACAAGAAGAATGAGTTTATTTTCTCATCTATTCATTACAGAGTGACTTGGACGACTTACTTGTGGAAGAAAATAAATATCTGATAAATTTCAACAACTGCCTCACTGCCATGAAGAATTATGAAGCCGGGCCCACGTATCGAATGGAGAGCTTCAGAAGGGACAACGTTAGGGAGTTTCAAAGGGTCAAGTCTATACTCTTCAGGCTGACAGGTCTATTTAGCCACTTTATCCGTAAACTGCAAGAACAAGTTCCTGTTCAGGACACCCCTGCCATCCCAGTCAGTGAGGAAAACGCCTCAGTAGCCAATCGGAACCAACTGTACACAGCCCTTGAGTACCTGGCCAGACAACAGTATGGCCTCATGTCCAGCTGGGATGCCACGTGTAAATCTTGTCCCAACTAACAGGAGAAGAGGGAGACGAAGTTGATGCAGAACTAAATGTAGAAGTAAGATAAGATGAGATATGATAGCTTTTATTTTCCAGAAAGGTATCAATTTTTTTATACAATGTAAGACGAGCTGGTTCAAAATCATGACCAATGGTCAAAATTATGCATAATGTTAAATATATTGTTACTCATACATTCACTTGCATATCAAACATATACACAACCACAGATAAAATGTTCCAGATGTGGGCGCAAAAGGGAAGGCCGAAAGAATAAGAGGAGAAATAACAGGCTTTTCCAGCAATAACCTGACAATGATCACATTTTCTACATCAGAGGAACACAAACTGATTTGTGCTACATTTTGAAAGTATGATTTTTTGAATGTGTTCCCTATGACGATACTGTCAGGTTGTCAGGTTTTTTCGACAGGGACCGAAGCCCACCCCCCCTCCCTTTTCTTTTTTTACAGGAACCAAAATTTTGTTCTGTGTGTGTGTGTGTGTGTGTGTGTGTTTTTCAAACACCAATTTTTCGTCCCATAGATTTGTTTCCCTATTCTCTGTTATGAAATTGCAAGAAAACCCATGATAGGCTTATGGACTCTAAAACTGTTGAATGGATCCATCTGAACTTTGGCACACAACATTGTTGCACATGGATCTGTGTTTCTATGTACATAACCCCCCCCCCCCAAAAAAAAACAACAAAAAACAAAACAACAACAACAACAACAAGAACAACAAAAAACAAAACAAGAAAAAAACAAAACAAAAAACAAAACAACCCAACTTAATATCATTGACATTATTCTACAAACGTGTCGATAATAACTGAATAATAAACTCGGGAGGGGGTTTTATGGTATGACACGTTTAAAACACGTTTTCTTGAGTAATATTCAGTTTAATGAACCAAAATATCAGCATCGAGGTGCGGATACTTGCCATAGACTTTAAGTCGCAGCTTTATCTATTTTAAATAACTCCCACGGAGGCCATGGGTTCTCTTCAAGTATTTCTATATCATTACATGACATTGTGCAATGTTGTATGTTATGCCTAAAGCATTTCCTAGTGTGTCTTTGTCCGTGCATTGGTCCACTTCTTGTAGACAAAAACACTTAAGTGTGAGTCGAAGTGGAAAATAATCTTGTTCTTCTATCAGCAGTCCTTTGTCTTTGTTTTTTATCAGCATCTCCTTTGTCTCCGTTTGTTTTTTTATTTTGCAACTCTTGTGTATGTGTAAAAAAAAAAATCCGAGGGTAATCTCTTCAGTCACGTGTCGACATTTGAACAAGACAGTTCCTCCAGAACGTATGTGCTGTGCACATTACTAAGTCTTTCATTATATGTACATGTAAATATATAGTTTGTGTGATGCTGTGTCCCCAACTGATCTATAGTGTAGATTCCATTTTATGGCTTGATTTGTCTTTTCCTATGTCATTGTTTTCCATTGTCCACTAATAAGGGATCGTTTCGCACATTATCTGCCCCTCCCAAAAGAGGGACTGGTGTAAGGGGAGATCATTTTGACCAGGCCTATTACTTCCCTTTACCACAAAACATCTGTGCTAAGCAAGCAATGCAAAGAGGAAAAATGCCTTTACTTCTTATCATTCAAAAGACTGACCATTAAAAAAAAAAACTGATAAAATTATAACAACGAGAAGAAAACCTTTTCTTTACATCATATTTAAAAAAAAAAAAAAATAATAATAATAAAAAAAAATGTAAAAAATCTTGGAGTATGTTTGAAGTAATGAGCGCAAAAGTGAATTTTGTGGGTCACTTTCCACTACTTGTTCAGTTCCTCTTTTGTCTGGTAAAGGAAGATCATAGGACTGAGCACAAAGATCTTCTATTTTATAAAGCCATAGGTTTTGCCACAATGGTTTAGTCTTCATTTTATCTACATGTTGTTATCATTGGTTTCTTTCCTGTTGTGCTGGCCTAGATGGACCTGTATCAAATCCTGAAATGTATACAAAAATGGATGTCTCGATGAAGTGGGAAAGACAAAAGAGAGATATTTTCACAGGGTTTTGGTGGATATTTTAGCATATCTGTAACACATTATCTGCCAGTCTTATTTTATTTATCATTGACTAGTAAGGAAACTTATAAAGTAACAACTTTCCGCTCCAGCTTTTGAGTTTTTGAGATTCAGGATTCCACTGTGTGAGGATATTACTACTACTACGACTACTACTAATAATTATAAAATAATAACTACATAATGAACCAGCAGTAGGATCCCCTGTCATGTAAAACAACAAGAAGAAAATAAAACTTGACAACCCTCTGTCTACATATGCCATACATATAGTCCTTCTACTGGTGTAACTAAATAAACAGCTCACTGCATTTGTAGTTCATATCTCAGACTGGTAAATGTGTAGATCCACTCAGCTCTTGAAGAGATAAATCTTACTGCCATATTTATCACTGGATTTATCCATGTACAATACAAGGCTCTCAATTCCATGTTCTTTACTACTGACATGGATTTTCTAAGTTATGTGATATGTAAAAAAAAAAAAAAAATCTATATCGGACTCATTGTCCTTGTGGTCGCTTTTTAAACTTCTTCTCTGTAATATAAACTTGTACATTGACCTATATATAATGCCATGCAAATGAATGCATGTGAGGTGCCACGCACCAAAGCTTTGTTATAAATTTTATTTCCTTCCGTATTAACTTCACATATAATACTCCATGCACACTTTGTACATATACAGTCCTCATAAAGGTTTTGTTATCATTTTTGTTGGGATACCATGGAAAGAGCATAATTATTTGGATTTAGGCAATAGCTACAGTTTGAGAATGAGCCCCAATATCAAATACTTATATTTTGTGCTTACTCACATGAGAAAGATATCACTTATTGCTTAGGTTTTAAAGATAGATATTTGGGTTGAATAATATGAGACGACACACGATGAATTCAGGCACTCGTCAGACACTCACGTGTTTCTGAACACAGTAAATGAACTTCCAAGGCAATTTTCGTATTCTTCACAGAACCTTCTATATTGATCTAAAAATGCAGTTCAAAGTTAAATTTGCTGAAATAGACTGAGTAAAGGTCAAAAGTGACACGGTCTGATAAGGATTGAAAAAAAAAAAAAAAGATCAATGGGGCCTTTTCTCACTAAATTCAGCTGCAGCAAGAGGCCACCGCCATCGGTGTTGCCAATATCTCGACTTCTACTTGAGACAGAGCACTCACACACAGAAAGGGAAAGAAATAATCTTTACAGTTTTACCAATAACTCCAATGCTCAAAATTTGACCAGAGCCTGATTTCATCGCGTCGTGTCTCATATCACTATCCACTACCATCCTCATGATCAGTTTATCATTCATATCATAGTGGAAAAAAAAAAAAAAAACACAACTTGCTGAGCAGGAAGTATTCAAACTATAACCTCCTTGATATTTCTTCAATTACAGCTAGCTCTTTCTCACACAATCCCCGTGGTCATTATTAGTATTTCTTACCCTTATCATTGTTATTTCCTTTGTTATTAGTAAGCTCATTATCAGCATTTTCAATTTGGTTACTTTTCTATGAATGCTGTGTATAAACTGCTATTATTGTGCTGCTTGTGTAAGTCATTATTTTCATTTCTGTGTTTGAAATAAAAAAAAAAAAAAAAAATTCTGTACATTTTCATCAGATCGTTTTTCTCCGTTTATTTTGTTTTACATACATGAGTGTGTCTTCTGTGAGCATTTTTTTTAAACGCTTATTTTCCAAAAAAGTATGAAAGTAAGATCGGAGTGGATAGATCTTTAATAGAGGTTACTGCTAAGCATAGGTCTCTTGTTAGAATTGGTGCATTCCGCCAGAAATGAGACTCAGATTCACACCATAGACTACATTATCTTCAGTCAGACTGTCAGAAAGTCATAAATCATCCAAGTTACTTACAACTTACACATTACATGAAGTATAAGATATTTATTTGGACTGATTATAGTGTCACATGTTTCACGGTAAAAAAGATTAAAATATACCTTAAGAAAGACCAATGATTGTGAATATACAGTAAAACACGATTATAGAGTTTAAGCTGTGGGGTAGTTATCTAAAGGTATATAATGGACAATTTTGATCTTTAAATTTGATCATAGAACGTCCAGATTAGAAGTAATCGGTTACAAAAAAAAAAAAAATCATTCCAGGTCTGCCTGGACACAGTTGAAACGATTTCACAAACGTCTTCTTTCCAATTTATTTTTTAAATTGGTTTACTCTGCAGTTTGTCAGATTTTATGGTAAAGCGAACTTGTTCTAAACATAATGAAGTAAATCACATAATTGTTTTAAAAGACGCACATTCATTCTGAGAACAATGCTGTGTGATATTCAATATATTTTGATTCTGAGAGGGTCCTGTAATGTCCTTCCTTGGCACTGAAGTTCCAGATATTGGTGGAGTGGACCACAGTGGAGGATCCATGCAACCTTTGCTTATAGTCCATTCCAGATAGAAATCAAAGAAAGTTCAGCCTAGAATTAAGGGAATTGTCACAATTTGAATACTTGTTGCTCAAAGTTAGCATGGATATACCCATTTCAAATTAGACATTAAACATTAAAAAAAAAAAAAAAAACAAACAAACCAATAACAACGACAAAAAAAAAAAAAAAAAAACTTGAAAATCAGAGAAGATCGATGGAAAAGAACACATAACGAATTTTTTTTTTCGTACAATCTCAATCTCATGACCCACTTCTGAATATTGATCATCTGGTGAACAATTTCTGTTTAGTTTTTGTCTTCATATGGCGTGTCACTGACACTGAAAGGAGATTACGAATCTTAGAAATGAATGAGATGCTATCAGAAACTACTTGACATCACCAATCATGATCGCATCACTAACGAGGAAGTCAAAATTCGAGTCCAAAAATACAATCAGACTATACACAGACCTCCTTACATTGCTGAAACATGGACACGTCACATGTTCATCACGCCTTGCAAAGACGATCATGCATGGCACAGTCTAAGGAGGGAGAAGAGGAGGCAGACAGAGGAAGAGATGGGATGACAACATCAGAGACTGTGTAAGCCTGGAACTGCGAAGCACCCCGAGAAGGGCAGAGAACAGGGAGGAATGGAGAGGTTTGGTGAAGAAATCATCTTTCATCGAGCAGCACGCTAAGGGTATTGGTGAGGGAGAAGGAGAAAACAATAGAAGAAATGTTCGAGACATCTCAGTTTAATCTTTTGCCTGTACAAATCATGACAAGTGAATTTTGACAAGCTATTTTATGGTCTAGACTACTTAAATCTAGATTGCCCCCGCGGGGGCCCGGGGTTTATAAGGAAGTTCTCCGCTCCCACCTGTAGGCGGTGTATGCTCGCCATAGGTGGGGTGTCTCCAATGGAATGACATCCTCGACATTCCAGAGGAGACATCTTTCCTCTCTCTCTCTCTCTCTCTCTTCTTGCTCCTGTCTTCTGTCCAGCTCTCTTTCCTCTCTTCTTCTTGACGTGTAAACATATCTTACCATGTTTGACACAATATAGTTGTAGCCGTGCTGATGTGTCGTTAATCCCCAATACAACAACAAGAAATGTAGACTGGACAGTGTCTGCAAAAAAACCCCCAAAATAAAACAAAACAAAAACAACAACTGTTTTTCAACAACAGCAGGACTAATGATGATTTCTTCCCTTGACAATACTTTTAACCTCCAGCTTGATGGCTGAGATATAGAGGTGTGCAAACATCGGGCACCACTTCTGGTCTTTTAGAGTGACACCTAGACATTTTCAAAAGCCGATATCTTTATGTAAGACACCAATCATAGCAGTGAATTGTCAGTCATCCAAACTGTCTACTGCATGGTCATTCCCGGGCATAGACAGCCATATGCAGACATAGGCTCACACACCTACCTACCTACCTACCTACCTACCTACCTACCTACCTACCTACCTACCTACCTACCTACCTACCTACCT
>JBCAUA010837996.1:0-13824 GCA_038406235.1 Peronia verruculata
ATAGATAGATAGATAGATAGATAGGTAGATAGGTAGATAGATAGATAGATAGATAGATAGATAGATAGATAGATAGAATTGTGACTCACTACATAAAAGGCACTGTAAAACCAATGCAGGTACAATTTCACTGCAGTCAGCAAAACCTCCAAATTTGTTACTGATATCTCTAAACTAAACTCCACAAAGCAACGGAACAAAGAAACCTCATGTCAAGGATTGAAAACACCATAAACATGTGGCAAATCAGTCACATAAATTTGTGATGCATCGTCATGATTGTGGACGACTACAGACAAACAAAAAATCAGACTGACAAGAAAAATATGCTGATAGTCATTTACTTATCTCTGTACTTTGCCAGATTTTCAGGCTTGTTCTTTGAGCATATTCCAAAATTTCAACTCCATGTTCTTGCTTCACAATAAATTGTTACTGTTCTGTACTTGTTTAAATTTAAAAAAAAAAAAAGAAAGAAAAAGGCATAAGATAAATTAAATCTGAATGTATCTCGGCGTCTGTATCTTTGTTTGACTGTTTTTTTTGTTTTTTTTTAACCTTGTTCATTGATTGTCTGTCTCACTGTGGACACAGACTTTCTTAAAGAGACAATCACGTTTTATGATACTTAGACATGCTAGCGAACACTAATTCAAACCATAAAAATATATGCACAAGGGAGTCCTGATGACAGAGAGTAATAAAATGATCCTGTGCCAAATTTTCACCCAGATTCGGCAATTTTCAATGATTTAGCCCATACGTTACCGCTCCTTGCTAACATTTTATGACATCAAATGTTTGAGAAGGAAGATCATTGCATACCAGACGCTCAGTAAACTCCACAGAATTCAAAGTTCACAAGGAGTGACGTAAATCTAATCGAAATTTTGCCCTGGCGAGGAACGAAGCAAATCAAAGACATCCTTGAGATTATCAGGAGCGCTGGAAGATGCACTCCGACCCGACGGCGCGTCGAGGTGCTATAAGGGCAACGTCTGGCACCTCGGCTTTTGATGAAGGCGAGAAGCTGATCAAGAGTGCAGGGGATGGCTTAGATGTCTGGATGTTTAATTTAGGACGACGAGCGCGTGCACACTCAGACCCTCTGAAGTAGGTCACAGATTAAGTTCGGAGACCCCTGTACCAGTCAGGGATTACCCCTTTGACTGATTGTAACTGGCAGGCATACTCAGTGCAGGAGACGATATGAGGCGTCATGCCATGCCACCTATTAAGTTCGTCTTGGTTATGAAAAACGCCTGAGCCTTTGAACCTTTCCACTGATACTGACTTTGATGACAAAAAAAAAAAAAAAAGAGAAATTTTGATTTCGGCGCATCTTCTAAAATATGGACTTTGCCCCCCAAAAATGTGATTTTGCGCTTTTGTTTTCTCATAAAAGCATTGCCTTTTCTGCGTGTAAAAATGGTATCAAATAGTCCATAAGTCCTTTCTAAGTGTTTGACCAATGGTCATTCAACGGTAGACCTAGCATATTGTCAACCAGGATTTAGCTCCACCTGGCTGCTACATGAGGCCGTAGATTATCGCGATTTGGTTATTATTCTATAGGCAAAAGGTGCAAAGAGCACTCGACTATCACTTCTTCTAGCAATATCACGAGTTCCAGTGCCAGGGATGGACACTGGATGACCACTATGAAGCGATTAATACTGCTGATCATGCAAATTATCAATATAAGCGTTCTAAATAAATGACTTTCACTGTCCCATAAATAGGGCAATTTTGCTTTCTTTCTGTTACGAATAGCTCAGGTGTTGACTATATGTCACAGTAAAGGTCAACACTCTCTTGATTTGCATTCAAAAATGATATGGGGGGACACACAGAGGCCCTCAAGAACCCGAAAGTGGTTCTTATAAAGATGAGGGTAGGGAGTAAAATTCGATAAAAGATACGCTCACAAAGCTACAAAACGGCAACAAGAGACACAGAAGTCATGGAAAGAGGGCTAGTATGTAAAAACAGGCTGTTCCGAGGCTGAAAGCCGAACACAAAACTCTTCATGTCAATTTAAAAGCTGTAAAAGCGTTTTTCTCAAAAGCCTTTTTTTTTTTTTTTGCCTTTTTTTTTTTTATCTACTTTGTTGTTTCGAAACTGATTCAAACCAAATTCGGTACACATCATTGTCATCAAAAAAAAAAAAAAAACATAAAGAGTACATAATAATATGCGCGTTAACATCGATCGGTAAGTTTTAGAGAAACATCGGTTTTAGTTTGAAAGATGGCGAAATTTGAATTTTCGCTATATGGCATGGATCGATGGATGGATGGGGATGGATGGATAGATAGATCGATGGGGATAGATAGATGGATGAGGATGGATGGATGGATGGATGGATGGGGACGGATGGATAGATAGATCGATGGGAATGGATGGATGGATGGATGGATGGATAGATGGATGGATGGATAGATGGATGGATGGATGGATGGATGAATGGATGGATGGATGGATGGATGGATGGATTTATGAATGAATGGATGGGTGTAGAATGGATTTGTATTTAGGCTAACAGATGAATATAAGACCGGATTGTTGAACCCAACCTTCGATAACTCATTACTTAGAAGACTGACTGACAGGCAGACAAATAAACAGGCAGACAGAGCTAGGTGAGACAGACAGTTCAACAGGAAGACTATAAGCGAAAGACCTTTGTCAGCTTACATGGAGAGAAAGAAAGTGAAAGAGAGAGAGAGAGAGAGAGAAGATCATGAAAAGCAAGAAGGACACAAAGTGAGGTTGAAGGAATACAGAATAAAATGACTCAATGGTCAGGTTTGTCCTAGCTTAACTGACCAACTATATTATACATACAATAAAAAACGGAAGTCAAAAGAGAGAAAACTCGTGGACAGTATAGTTACAAAACCTTTTCCTCTTCTGTGAAAGTCTAATAAAGTTTCTCAAAAACACGTGGGATTGCTGCAGAGATACATTATCCACCAGGACAACTCACCGACATTCTCAAATTCCTCTTAAAAATCACGAGTCGTGATTCATCTAGGCTGGAATATTGAGACGCTGGCGGACGGATACACAATACAAGTTAAGAATTTCTTGTCCGAACCTATTTACCTCGTGCCGACTACGTGGGCAGCGCTGAGGGTTTGTCTTACAGCTGGTGTATGTCGTTATTCTATCTTACTCTCAGAAAACACATTTTTTTTGTCATAATTCGTCCGTCTGTCTATCCAAGCATGTCCATCTTTCATCACAGGTTTGTTGTTTTTGTTTGTTTTGTTGTTTTTGTTTTGTTTTGTTTCGTTTGCTTGTGTTTTGTGACAATCTCTTCTTCTGATAACACTGTTCAGACTTTTCTCTCTCTCTCTCTTTTAGATTGTCTCTCTCTCTCTTTCTCTCTCTCTCTCTTATAGATTGTCTCTCTCTCTCTCTCTTTCTCTCTCTCTCTCTTTCTCTCTGTCTCTCTCTCTCTCTCTCTCTCTCTCTCTCTCGCACACACAGTGTTCTTCCGTCTCCTTTTTCACAGCTGTTTCTTCCCGATCTGTGTGTTTGCACTTGTGTGTGTATGTGTGCGCGTCTGTGAGTGTCTTTTATTCACTCTGTCTGTCTCTCTCTCTCTATATATATATATATATCTCTCTCTTTCTGTTCTATATCTCCTGGCTCTCTTCTTCCTCTCTTTTTCTCTATTCTTGATTCTTTCTCTCGCTCTCTCTCTCTCCTCTACCTCTGCCCTTTACCCCCTCTCTCTCTCTCCCTCTCCCCCTCTTCTCTTTCCTTTTCTCTCTGTCCCTGTTCCTCTTTCCTTCTCTCTCTCTCTGTCTCTGCCTGTCTTTCTCTCTCTCTCTCTCTTTCTCTCTGATAATTCCATTGTATTTCTTTTTCCATTTAGATACTTATGTATTACTTTTCTCCAAGACACCCACACGATTACTTGATTTTCAAATAACTACAAACATTTATGGTTTTGTTCTGCACAAGTGCTACAGAAAAGATCACAAAAAAATTAAAAATGAATCTCAATTTTCCCTGAAACGAAAGTTTTTCAGAGGAAATTCTCTCTGTTAAAGAACAGTAATAAACCTGTGCGACATTGCTTTCTTGTCTTCTGTATATTATTGAGTGTGTGTGGGTGTGTGTGTGGGGGGGGGGGGGGTTCTGTGTGGGTGTGAGGGTTTGTGTATGTGTGTGTGTTTTGTTTATCACTTTCTGTTAATTTCAGCCATTTTCATCTTTCCGTTTTTTTTATCAGCCCCGCTTCATTGTTCTTTCCATGATCCCTGTCTCCATCTCGATTTTTTTTCGTTTGTTGTATTTCTTGTTGTTGTTGTTTGTTGTTATTTTTGTTATTATTGTTGTTGTTGTTGTTGTTATGAATGTTCTCTTATTCCCCTTTTCATCTTCCGTCTTCTCTTCGTTTTCTCTGTGTTACTCCTTCTTCTTTTCTGCCTCTTTTTCTCTTTCTTCTTCTTCCTCTTCTTCTTCGTCTTTTTCTTTCTTTTTTTTTTTTTTGTTTCTACTTTTTTTGTGTGTTCATAATTAATTTATGCTTTAGAGCTTCCTGTTACTAGCCTATCATCATCATCATCATTATCATCATTATATAAATTACAATAGAACTGTCTGACAGGCAATTAGCAAAACAATTCAAGAAACACAAATGACATAGATAGATCTATAAACAACTTGATTGTGGAGATAAATTCTCAGCCAAATTTTCAAGCCAGCTTGGCTTTTCGTCAAGACAATCATCATCATCATTTTATAAAATAGAGAAAGACTGTCCAACCGGCAACTAACACAACAATTTAGAAACATTTTTTGAAAAAAGCGAATAACACTTATAAATAACTTCTAGATGTTGAATCGAAGGTAAGCCAATTTTCGGACCAATTTGGTCCATCTTCATCATCATCATCATCATCATGATCATCATCATCATTTTACAAAATAGAAAAAGACTGTTCAACCGGCAATTAATTAAAAAAAAAGATTAAAGCAAATAACACATATTAATAGCCTCTTGCTGTTGAAATGAAAGCAAGCCATCAACATCATCATCATCATTATCATCATCATTTGATGTATAGAAAAAGACTGTCCAACCGGCAACTAATCATCATCATCATCATCATCATCATCATCGTCAATATTTTGGATTTTGCTCTGTCCTCTTCTTTGCTCCTATGCGATAACCCCATTAATTTGTTTTCTCTATCTTTGTCCTCTTTTTTTTTCTTCTTCTTCTCCTTCTTCTTCTTCTTCTTTTTGATTTAATCCTCCTCCTCCTTCTTCCTCTCCTCCTTCTTTTTTTTTTTTTTTTTCTTCTTTTTCATCCTCTTCGTCTCATCTAGAACAAATTCTGTCACCACTCTATCGTCAGCGCACTACCCCCTCCCCATAACAACACGTCCCGCCTTCCACCAGAGTCAAGTTTGCAGACTCCTACAGGACCGTTTTGAATGAAGGCTCCGCACACTTCAATATCTGTTTCAGTTCCAACAATAGTGCTGACATTGGTAAAAAAGATGTTTCCTTAGCGGAACAAGTTATATACAAACAGGTGAATTGTGATCATAACATCCTGTGTTTGTTTATTGAACTTTTAATCTTAGATTCGAGACACAAAAAAAGTCATATCAATGAAGATATGTGGGATCCACGGAAAAGGATGGTTGGTTTAAAGAACACTCTTTTTTTTTTTTTTTTACGACAAATAAAGTCTTATACAAGGTGTTCAAAAACCTCACTTTACATTTTTAATAAACTCCTGAAAATTACAGAACAAATTGAGTCTACTCATATATATATATTATTTATATTTATATATATTTTATATACTTAAAAGAAAAAGTTGCAGTTTTATTTGGTAGACTTGCCATCAACTTAAAATACCCTGAAGACTGGCTGTATACCATCATATCAGCATCTGCATTTTCGCCTGCTTTCGACCACCTCTGGATACAAACCCTCCAAAGTTTTGTAACATTTCTTCCACCAGAATTAAAAAAAACAAAACAAAAAACGAAGAGATAGATGGACTGGCCAAACAAGTGCACCACACACGCCACAGTTCGTTATTATAGACGTGGGACTAGGTAATGGAGATATCAAAAGTCTGAACTGGCGAAAGATTGGCAAAGTTTGGCAGGAAAGGTGGGAGGGAAAATGAAAAAAAAACTTGCCAACAGTAGAGAATTCTACACTACAAGTCGTCGTTTTGTGATTTTAAACAAACTCATATCAAGTGACATTATTTTAACATTATTTCATTCAAAGCCAGACTTCAATTACCTACTACAGTAAAGTCAACGTCATAGACCCCATAGTGTTCCTTATCCAATCTCTGTAACTCAAACCGTCAGGACAAAAAGTACTTAAGTCACATAATTTCAGTCACTTTCAAACATTTTAATCTTTTTTTTTTTATGTATAAAGCTTTTTTCAAAATGGACTTGGGTACTTCCATGCTAATAGATTTATTCAATTCTTTCTTTACGTAGAATGTCTGATTTCTTACCTTTCACTCTTTTGAAACGCATCTTTATCGTATGTGCCATACTTGCAAGGCATTGTTGTAGATTAAGGTACATCGTCACGAGAATGACATTTGCTACCATCTACTTGGCGGTACAAAATACCCAGGACAATACTCACAAAATGTTTGTGTAATGAGGAGATCATGATGTGAGATTGACAGGAAGGATCCCCTAGGTGAGCTGTGGAAATGCGCTAGATGATCAGATTCGTCATTTCAGAGGACTGGAGTGTGTGTTTTTTTTTTTTTTTAATTTATTCCCTTTTCCTCTCTTTGTATTTGTACAGGTGAAAGAAGACTTTGGATAAAAAATTAAGTTCGTACTGTCCCTCTCTTTCTGGGACAGTTTTGGAAAACTCACTACAATGTCAGTCTTGGAAATACAACAGGATGCATACTATTGTAAAAAACAGAAAAGAACGTGGTCATTCTAGCTCTGCAAATAGGATCTCAACGGCGCTTGGCTTCATATTACTATGTCTGCAGCGCTTTTCAACTAATTCATTGCTCACACGCTCGTATTTCAATTTAAAATAGGAAATCCAAAGCTCAACACCAAAATAAATCGCGGGCTCAGTTCTTTGTTGTCCTGTCTCCATTTTGGGCGATTTGGAGGTATATGTCATACGAAAAAGGGATAGTAAATCTATCATATTCTGTAGTCATTTCACCGATCACTTGCCCAAAACGGGTATATTTTAAAAATCATTTATTTTGTCCTATCACCTATGTACAATCCTATCACCTATGTACAATCCTATCACCTATGTACAATCCTATCTCCTATGTACAAAAGCAGTTGCTGAATACAACTTATCACTTTTCTCACAATGTGAAAAATGGAGATAGGACAACAGAGAAGTGAGCACATGAAACACCTGGATATACTAGGCCTGTGCTCCGGTGCAAGAAATCGAAGCAAACTTTTAAAAATAGATTCTCCCATGCCAGAAAAGCGTTCAGATTATTTTACCCAATTATACTTCAGTATTTTTTAAACGGCTCAAGCTATCTCAAAGTCTGCTCTGCCTTGAATGCAAAGTGACAACTTTCTGTTTACACGCTCAGAAATCTACGGCACCGGCTCATCTAGCAGATTTATTATGCCCTTATGCTCTCTCCAGAAATTGGAAACCTAAGAGTCTTAACTTAACCATCTGTGTATTCTTCGATTCCATATGAAAAAAAAACAAAACTATGGAGATAGAGTATTCACCTATGCTGGGCCTTTCACCTGGAACATGTTCCTTCGGGCATTCGGAACTGTTCAAATCTATAATTGTTCAAAATTTTACACGAAGGGTAACACTAACAGCGTACATGTACTTGCTCAACAAGCGTCTGTCTGACTCTGAGTCTCATTTTCCGGCAGCAAGAGGCCAAAGTTATGAAACATCGGTAAATTCAGTCATGCATGAATAACACTCAAGAACAGAGGAGGACAATAAACTTAAAAGATAGGTGGACCCCGGGCGACGCACTATTCATTTTTCTTTACCTTCTCGGTTGTCGTAGAGACCTAGAACAACCCCTCTGGCTCAACCTGCTGGGACCCTCGACCAGCGCAAGTCCACCCTAACGCTAACATGTAGGTCCGACGAGCGGGGTGACGGTCCACCCCAACGCTAACATGTAGGTCCGACGAGCTAATTATAGATGGCGTGCATTGATCATTGATGATGAATAATTACAGATGATAGATATATATATACCTGGGGTCCACCTATCCACTTCCTTTCTTTTAATGATTTAAATACATTATATTTTCCTATATCTTTCTACCATCAATATTGTTTCACTGGTAATCAGATTTTTGTATCTTTACATTACAATTGTTATTTAGTTTGTCTATTGTTGACGCTGTCCTTAAAGTCACTTATTTCGTTTTGTTTTGTTGTTTTGTTTTGCTTTTTGAAGTTGTTGTTGTGGTGGTGGTGGTGATGGTAATGCTGTTGTTGTTGTTGTTGTGGTCGTCGTTGTTGCTGTTGTTGTTGTTGTTGTCGTGTTGTTGTCGTGTTGTTGCTGTTGTTGTTGTTGTTGTCGCTGTTCTTGTTGCAGTGGTTGTTGTTGTTATTGTAGTTATTGTTGCAGTGGTTGTTGTTGTTGTTGTTGTTGTTGTTGTTGTTGTTGTTGTTGTTGTTGTTGTTGTTTTTCTTGTTTTTCTTGTTGTTGTTGTTCTATTTGTTCCTGTTGTTCTTGTTGGTGTTGTTTTAAAAGGCATGTTACTATACTAAACCATTATAGATTAACATAATATAAGGGTGAGGGGGAAAGGCGGTGGGGAGAGGTGGTGGAGAGAAAAAGAGAGAAATGCTGGCGTTCCTCATAGCGACTCTGACCAACATAACTGCACTGTAAAACTTTCCGCTTTGGCATGCCAGCCGTTTCTCCACGCTTGGCGTAGTTTCAGGACATCTCCAAATCACAAAGGTGTCAAACTTAATGAGCAGAAGCGGCCGCTGACTGACGGGGTACATATACAGTGTACAGGGCGGGTTGGTGGAGGGGGGGGTCACATGACCCGGGCAGCCATGACAGTAGTACAGTGCAATAAATGTGGAATTTATATGGACCTTGCAAAGGTGGAAAAAAAAAAAAAACATTGAAATTTTAAGTTTAAAAAAAAAAAAAGGGAGTGACCTATGCAAAAAAAAAAAAAATAAAATTCATGCTTTTTATGGAATTACGGGAACGACATTGGTTCGATGCGATAGTGAAGACTCCAAAAGATCGATTTTGCAAAGGTGAGAGGTATTGAATGAAAGAAAAAATAAACATAGATCTAAACATAAAATAATAATAATAATAATAATAAAATAAAAGGTTCACACATTTGGCGTTTCTGATGATATTAATCACACTGATACTAGTGTCGCACAAAGAAAACGCGAAAATATCCATAAATTTCACACTTTTTATGGAATTTGTGCATTGACTCAAAGAGAACCCATGGGCTCCGTGAGAGAATTTGTTAAAATATAGCCCTGCCACAAAGTGTATGGCAAAGCGTCAGCACTTCGATGTTGATCAAACTGAATGGTACTAAAAAAAAAACATGTATTTTTGAACCCGTCATACTATCGAACGAACAATCCGGATCAAACACCCTCTCAAGTTTATTATTCAATTATTATCGCATTTGTAGAATAACGTCACAGATAATAAGCTTTTTCCCGAGTTTATATACATGGAAACACAGATCCATATGCAACAATGTTGTGTGCCAGATTTCACATGGGTACATTCAGCAGTTTTCGAGTCAATAAACCTATTCTGAATTTTGTTGCAGATTTATAATTATAGTACAGATATTAAAGCGATACAACAGAAAGTGTTCTTTTCGAACGATGACCCCCAAAGGTAAGAAAAGAAAACAACAATCACACGTACGAAAAAATGGCCATATAACTCTTGTCTCTCATGAAATTTATGGTGATGATACAACGATAGTTATTCTGTTTTTATCCATCGTTCAGTAGCTTTGCTGGTCGACTACAAGATATAAATCAGATCTGGAACTAAAGCTAAAACCCATTATCTAACGAGACAGCACTTCATATTTCAGCGGTGTTCGCAACAGTTCTTGGCAAGTGTCCACGTAGACATCTGCCATCTTTCATTTGAGTGCTAAAGCTCCTATCACTTCAGGTTGTTGTTGTTGTTGTTGTTGTTGTTGTCGTCGTCGTCGTCGTCGTCGTTGTTGTTGTTGCTGCTGCTACTGCTACTGTGGTTGCTGTTGTTTTGCTTAATTGTCCTACTGACACTCTGCCAGTCAGATATCCATATTGTCAATGAAATGTAATAGCGCGGACTAGGAGTGCCAAAGATTTTTCACATTTCTAATGGTGATAGCTTCGTTGGTCAAAAAGCCCTAAAAATTACTCATGTACTTGTTTCTTTGTTGTTTGTTTGTTTCTATTGACACACTCTAGATGACATAAAATTAATATCATTTTGCTTTTCTTCATCTGGATTAAAATGTCCTTTACTTTGAAACGATCAAAGATCTTCCACTGGCATATCAGAAATTGGCTCCATGACGCCATCTTCCTTTGTCCCTCACTTGTGAGATTGGGTACACCCTTCTAAATCTGAGGGGTCAAACATTTAATGGATATACCGATGGTGGTCCACTTTTCTTTAATTCAACTTTGAGAAGAGTTTCAACTTATAATGGGAAAAAAAAAGAGGAATTGATTCTTAGATTATTGTCACATTCGACTTTCAACGGTCAATATTACCTCTCTCGGTGGTAAGACAGTGCAAGCCTCTTTGTATTTATTTGTTCTATTTCTTTACTTTGTTCTTTATTTATTGTCTATTATTAATTTGCTTGTTATTCATTTATAATCTAAATTTCTTTTTTCTTATTTATTTATGCATATATTAATTCATCAATTAAAGCAAGTTGTCACTTTTTTTTTAATTGGTCTATTTATTCAATATTCCTTTACTGATTCATATGTTAAATGTTTATTCATTCATTTATCTATTTATTTATTTATTGTTTAATCTATATCGTTGTAGACCCTACTCCAAGCCTCTCACATTTCGTACATTTCATAATTGCCACAAACTGACTGACTACACGTATTTCCCTCTGTACCACCCACAAGAAACTCCTGGGTCTCACAGGCTGGGAGAGAGAGAGAGAGAGAAAAAAAAAAAAAAAAGTTAAACAAAGGGCGTGTTTATTCACATTTATCCAGTTCGGTTACCTTTGAAAAGTTATCCCCCAAACACCAGAGTTCAGGCACCAGTCACTGACCCTAGCCCACCCCGTCCCTATCATACCTACTGCCTCGGCCTTGTTTGTTGTATATAGTCAGGGGGTGGAACAAAAGAGAAAAGGGGAAAATCCGCATATCTTTCACATTCAGTACCGAACTAAATCACGAAAGACAGAAAACAAAACAAGAGAAAAAGTCGTAAGTTCACAAGCAGAGCGAACTAAATCAAGAAAGGGGTTAAAAAAATATGAATAATAAAAAAAAAAAGAAAGAAAGAAAGAATACAAATGGCCCCCCATATATCAATCTTCAAATTGCTACTTTTGCCCACCATTGTTTGTTGCTGACGAGCATGTGAAAAATTGTTTTAATTTCTCGGAATTTCTGCGTGCCGCCTCGTGCCAGGGATACCCCCGCGGCAAATTCCCCGGGACCTCTGGTTCCGGTGTTTTGGGGGCCATGGCAACAGGGGGCAATAACTACGCCTGGTCGACTATAATTTAAGGCCGAGTACAGGCCCCTCGCACTAGTAAAATCCTGCTCGCATCGCTACCTACCTATATGCCGAGATTACATTTCATATTTTAACGGTGTTTGCAGGATTTCTTGGCACCGTTCCATGTCGACATCTGCCAGTACTTGATTCCTGGCGACCCACCGTTTGTTTCTTCTTACCCGGCTCACGGAGAATTTGGCTTCAAACTGTATGGACGTACGTATGTATGTATGTATACATATATATGTATATCTTCTCGCCTCGCTCCCGCCTGGACTCTGGAAATGGTTGCCGAATTTCAAAAACACGACGGATTGGGGGTGAAGGGGGGGGGGGGGGAGGGGGGGGTAGAAGGAGAGGGACACAAAAAGTCGAAAGACCAGAGAGGAACTATCTTGCAACAATAGGAATAGAAGACAGATAAAACGACTATAAAAATGGAGGGGTCGGCAGAAAAAAAAAGAAGAAGAAAGAGAAAAAGAAAGAATAAAAGTAACAATGGCAGATCCGTACGCCTATGAAACACACACACACACACACACACACACACACAAAATACCAGAAGAGAAGGATAGGGTGAGACCATTAAAAAGAGAGCCTTCATCTATAATTCCAAGAAAACCCGGACTCGAAAACTGCCGAATAGATACATCTGAAATTTGGCACACAACAGTGTTGCATATGGATCTGTGTTGCTGTGTATGTAAACCAGAAAAAAAAAACAAAAAAACATTATCTTTGACGTTATTCTAAAACTGCGATAATATTTTAAAAATAAACTCGCGAAGGTGCTTGAACTGAACTGTACGTTCGATAGTATGACGGATTCAAAAACACGAGCTTTTTGAGTAACATTCAGTTTAATCAACTAAAATATCAACATCAAGGTGCGCACGCTTTGCCATACACTTTAAGGCTAAATTGAAATGATCTTCCACGGAGGCCGTGGGTTCTCTTCTAAGGGGTGGGGATACTTCTTCTGAAGGGCCGCGCAAAGTAAAAAGAAGGTTGAGAAAGAGGAAAACGAAGACAAAGATAAGGACTACCTACCAATGACACAAGCTAAAGGGAACGATCACACATAAAGGGTTTAAAAAAAAAGATGGTTTCTTTATATCCCAACCAAGGGGCAGATAACCACAGACCACCGAACAGGACAGGGGAGGTAAGAAAAGGACCAAAAATGAAAGAGAAAAGAGAGAGAAAGAAAGAGAGAGAGAGAGAGAAAGAAGAGTAGACGAGGTGAGCAATGGTAGTTGTTTAGAACAATGGGCCCCAAGCCTCCAGCACGCGCACTCGGCATTCTTTCGCTCACACACATGTGCGCTTCATCAAATGAAGGAATTGGATTGTGGTAAAAACTGGGTTGTTGTGTGTGCCTGTGTGTGTGTTTGTGTATGTGTGTATGTGTGTGTGCCAATGAGCACATATGTGTGTATGTGTACCTGACTCTACAGCTGCGTGTGCAGCCTGTTTTAGTTGTGTGTGGATGTATGTGTGTGTGTGTATATGTGTGTGTGTGTATGTGGGCCAGTGAGTACAAATTGTGGTTATGTGTACATGACTCTACTGTTGTGTGCGCAGCCTGTTTTGGTTGTGTACGTGTGTGTGCGTCTGTGTGTGTGTGCATGTGTTTGCATGTATTACTTTACGTAACTGTGTAGACAGATACTTGTATGTATGGGGATGTTTTCACATGTTATGTTGTACATGCGGGTGTCTGAGTGCATATGTATATGCATGTGCATGTAACTGTGTATATATACACATGGTCTGCTATTTTCACATTTTTTGTTGTGTGTGCTTGTGTAAATGCATACCACTGTATGTGCAATATTACATTAATATAGATCTGTATATTGATATACGTATCTTTGCAAATATATGAGTATGTATTGTTTTTCAGCTGTTTGTGGGTGTGGGTGTGTATGGATCTATGAATGGATGCTTGGATGGATAGTTGGATGGATGGATGGATAGTTGGATGGATGGATGGATAGTTGGATGGATGAATGGATAGTTGGATGGATGGATGGATGGATGGATGGGTGGGTGGATGAATGGAT
>JBCAUA010838007.1:0-13823 GCA_038406235.1 Peronia verruculata
TAGATAGATAGATAGATAGATAGATAGATAGATAGATAGATAGATAGATAGATAGATAGATAGATAGATAGATACGAATTAAGCGATTGAAAGATGTAGCATAAAGAACATAGGACAGACAAAATAGGCAGGTAGATAAGCACCTCAATAGACAGACAGACGGACATCTTCATGCTGACTGTAAAAACAATACCTGAACAGAGCAATGAAGCAGTACACAATATCCTCACACTCTACAACACACCGACCACACACCTATTTTCTCCAATAAACAATAAACTACTGATCAAAGAAGCGGACACAGGACTCGTGGAATGACCCCAATGTAACAGCCGCGCACGACGTCACCGGCGATCCAACACACGCGTGCACATACAGACTGAGTCACGCATAGAACAAAACATGCTCATGAAAAAAAAAAAAAACAATATTCAGTTTTATGCAGTAATTGGATACGCCCCACACCCAAATGGTTGATTTAAAAAGTGCTTTGATAGAAACACTCGATATGCAAGCCTAATGGGGCCAGGTGTGAGTTCAGGTGATCTATGTCGTTTGCTCTACATATGACCATTAAGACTACTTGGCCTCTTGACACAGCAAGGTTTTGATGGATCTCTCTGGCTTCTGAATGATCTTGGTGATGGTTGTTGTAGTTATGATGGTGGGTGTGAAAGTGGTGGTGGTTATGGTGGTCGTGCTGGTGCTGGTGAATGTGGTAGGCCGGTGGTAGTTGAGAAGATGATATTTCCAGTGGTAGCTGGGGTCACCAGTGGGATGTCGTTTTTGTTGTTGTTGTTATTATTGTTGTTGTTGTTCTTCTTCTTCTTGTTATTATTATTATTGTTGTTGTTGTTGTTGTTGTTCTTGTGTTGGGGTTTAACGACACGTCAGCACGATGACGGCTATATTGTGTCAAACACGGTAAGTTACGCTCGTACGTCAAGTGGTTGTAGGAATGATAGTGGTTAAGATGATGATGGGGAGTACCCTGGCGACAGTTCTGATGGTGCCTGTGACAGACGGTTGGTAGATCTAATTGTTGTGGATTTCACGATGGTGGTAGTTGCGGTGGTAGTGATATAGCTACGGTGGTAGTTGTGGTTAGACCACAGAAGCACAGTGCGATGGTCAGCGAGGAGGTTGTAGCTATAGTAACAGGTAACAGTCAGGACCACGACTGTTTTTGCCATGGTCAAAATGTCGAGATGACCCCATTTGTCACACTCTGCACCTTATCTCTACTTCCCCTTAACACAGACAGGTAGACAGACAAACATCTACACAGACACACATCCACACAGATAAACACAGTTAGTCCGCCCCCCCCCTCCAGTTTCCCCCGTACACTCGCACAGGTCAAAACACATCACCTGTAAGTACACAGCACAATTTTCACCTGTGACCTCGGCTGACGACACAAAGACCTGGTTGTCTTTGCGCCAGTAGGTCAGTAAAGTTGCGTTACGTGGCTAATTAGTGACAGTTTGTGACAAATTGCTACCTGGCCGGCTGGCAGGAGTAGTGGTATGACAGTAAGGTGGGAGCACCGTGGACAAATGTCTGACAGGTTGGGCGGAGGGGGGGGAGGCGAGCTCGCTTGGAATGCTGTTTGTGACAGAGAGATGAAGATGGATTCGAGCCTGGTATTGTTTTGTTGTTGTTGTTGTTGCTGTTGTTGTTATATTTTGCTGACATTCTTTCTGCAGACAATATATATATATATACATAGTCTGTAGTACGCCAAAGAATAAACATACACTTTGTCTAACGCTCTGTGCTTTTACACCACTATTGACCTGAATTGGGTAAGCTCGCTTTGGAAGTAGGTTATGGTCCGGGGTAATGGTCATCCGGCCAATGCACTTAACATTAACTGGGGATGAACTGTATAAAACAATGGCAGCTCTATCGTCTTGGCCTCAGCACAGAGAGTTTCAGGTTTTTCTGGAATAAAGTTAACCCACACCACAGAGAGAGAGAGAGAGAGAGAGAGAGAAAGAGAAAGAGAGAGAGAGAGAGAGAGATGTATATATCAGACCAACCGGCGGTTCCAGCGTTTATATCAATGTTATCAATTAGCGATGTAAAAAAAAAACAACATTTAATAACAGGCTTCCCCAGTTCATCCACAGCTGTACTGTGGTTGCACTGATCACAGGTAGTGAAAGGAAATACCTCAACCCTGGGTCTCTCCCAGGAGTATCACAACTTAAAAAACTTTGATGTTGGGAGTTCTGCCACCGTCTGATGTGATATAGTGCTATGATGTCATTGTCGATAGACGTAAACAAGTAAATATCAGAGGGTGACAGCTGACAAGAACTAGTTTCACGTCAACTCACGCGACTGCCAGCCTGGGAATAGGCGTGGTCATTGCTGCATGAATTTGTTTCATTTAGAAACACATAACCAGTGTCGTGTCTTTCTAATTTATACAAAATTCTGTACATATAACATTACGTTACATTCATTGATTTACCAGTGTACATGTCAACGAAGAAAAAAAAGGTTTGATGAAAAACGAACTCACAAATAGGTCGGGAAGTTGCCACAACACTGCGTAGATCACATTAAGACATACCAACCAAAGACACCACACTGTCAACTGTTGAAACCATCAACCTTTTAATCACCACGGCGCTGCCTACCAACTCTCTCTCTCTCTCTGTCTCTCTGTCTGTCTCTCTCCATCAGTTCTCACAGTAACCAATCAAGCCGCCCCTCCCCCTCACCTTCCCCCCTCCCCACATTGTATCGATTGCCTACAAGTTTAGTACTCACCTAGACTATGTAATATGCACAGTTATGTTTATCAGCTATGCACGCCTCGCTATGAACCAACCGACCATCGCTCAGTCACAGCTGAATTCTGTACCACCAGACACATCTGGCTCCACACCCCGCAAGTGGGTTTTATATCCACTCTCATCCACATCAGAATGTCGCTGGGCCCCCAGCCAGGGTATCCATGCATGTCGTTTCGTAGGGAGAACGGAATTTATTTCGTTAACAAGCAACTTGATCAGCCACGGTTCTTTCAAAGGCAGATGGTTGTCTCGTAGTTGTAAAACCACCACCACTTCATTTAGAACTATTGATTCTGAAGTGTAGTGTGCGTGCGTTGTAAGTGAGCACAGAGCCACCAGGTCACACACTACCTGACCTGGACCCCCCCCCCCTCTCCCCTCTGTTACTCGGAGCCGGCAAGGACAGAAAGTGACCCATACTGGTGAGCAGAGCGGAGAAAGGATTATCACAGTGGTTTTTGCCCAGTCCCCCCCCCCCCCCCCTTCCCTCCCTCCTCGATGTATGAGCTACGACTGCATGTATCAACTGAGGTGATCAACGTAGATAGACAGATACCACACAGAGAGCACACAGACAGACAGGTATGTAGACAGACACAGACAAACATACAGGCAGATAAACAGACAGAGAGGTACACAGAAAGAGGCGAATGGGGCAACGGATATTCGATTTGTAGTTTAGCTGTTGTTGTTGTTGTTATTGTTGTTGATGTTGGTGTTGTTGTTGCGATGACTGTTCTTGCCGTTGTAAGTGTCATATAGGCATGTCAGATGATGTCACTGATAACTGTCATGTTGGCACTGTATATTTTCTCACTGTCATCTCGGCACTGTCTAATAGAATGTCGGACACGGAACTGACAACTGCCAATAGCAACGGCTGGGCCAAAACGAAAAGCAAAGGCCTTTAATTTGTTGTTTTCTTTTTTCCATTCGACGAAACCTTGAAGAGGAGACAGACAAAGCGGTAGAGAAATGGGCACAGTGTGAGGACCACTCGCTGTCAGAGCCCCCAGCTGTAACCGACACTGACATATGGGCTGTTTTAGCTCCACTGTGACAGTCGGTAGTTAGAGGAGACAAATTGTGTACGTAAAGTTCTGGTTATCGCCCGAGTGCCTGCTGAGAGCTGCTAGGATGTCGAGTACTTGCTATGACTGTAATTGTACCTATGGGAGAGCTAAAATTTTGTCAAATCTCTGAACTGGAAACTGCCACTGTTTCTATCAAGAGTGACGAAATCTAAGTATGAACGAAAACACGAGCATTTAACTGTTACCAGATGACAAATTAATGTTAGTTTGGTCTCCACCAGTGACAGCAGATAGTGACGAGAAAACGTGGATGAGTGGATGGCCACTTTATCAACTGACACTAAGGAAAGTTGAAGGCTGACATGTTTATTTCATTGCTAACAGTTTAAAAAGGTCAAGTTGATCCTCACCTACCGCTGGAGTAACAACTACTAGTGAACCACTTATGGGCCCATCATGTCAGATTGTGGAACTGGTAACCACCTCTGTAATCAGCAAACACTGACATGGCAGTCTCCGAGTGAAAAACCATCAATGTTAAAATATCACGAGCCGCTGGCAAAGGTGACAGAGAACAGCTCACAGGGGACGAGAATAAACCATTACCATCGTCGGCCAATAAACTTCCAGAGGTCGCAGTGCACAGAAGGAAATAAAAAATCACTTTTATTCTTTTAATTTGAAGCATGGTACACCGAATATTCTGGGGGAAAATCCTGTTGAACATGTTTGTTTGTTTGTTTGTTTGTTTTTGTTTCTTGCCATATTTTTTCTCACCACTTTTGTTTTATTTCCTGTTGTTTTACATGTTGAAGATCCCGGGGCTAAAGTGACTCTTCTTTCTTTACATTGCATGTGTTCTATACCTCTAGAGAGCTTGACAAAGGGAAGTAACCTAGCAGGTTGAAAATACGGCTATTTGAGAGATCCAGGAATTTCAGCGCTGAGGTGAGACGCAGACCCAGAGAAAGAAAGAAAAAACTGGCAAGGATGTCTCTAAAGCCGGCCATACACCTACAGGCAAGTGTGCAAGTTAAACATTTCCTTCAGATGGCATGGTTGGATTTACCAAACTCTCTCACGGTTTTTTTTTTTTTTTTTCACCTCTAGGCTCAGGCAAATTAATTTTATCCTGATCAAACCACGTCATACAAAATAAGGGGGGAGGGGGGGATGTTCTCTTAGTTATCACATAGCAGAACAATTGCCTATAAACTGTTAGTGTTTGATATGAAATTTCAGGTATTTTTGTCTGATTCTCTTGTTTATAAAGACAAAATTAATGAATTTCGACAAAAAAGCTTCAAAATACATTGGATCAACTAGAGAGTCTTAGGCATGACGACCCCGGTATCAGGCTGCATCTGACTGCAATCAACCCCAGTCTGGTATCTCGCCTTGCCCAACCTACAGATTTCCCCACACATTATCAATTCAACCTAGGTGAACAACCCGAACGTGCCAACAGTTTTATGTTGACATGCAAAGTGTATGGCCTGTCTAAGGCGATGCACTGCATAGTGTACAAATCTTGTGAATAAATTTTGAAACATTTCTAATAGTGGTGACATTTAAACTAAGAAATATCTGCGAAAGCCATTCGAGAAGTTCTAGCTCGTTAATCTCGCAGCTTGACCGATATTTCTGCTCTTCCATACCTGGTCTATGACAAAAGTGTCGGACGTAAGGATGCTGCCATATGGAAGGTCACGTCACGTCGGTTAATTAGCATACCAGGAGTTGATGTACGATTTCAATATCACTGAATAATATGCACACGTGACCAAGTTTGTGTAGTCAAGTCCGTCACAGACATATGGCATCACAAAGTCGTGACATCTTTATGTAAGACTTTAAAAAACGTTTCTATAAAGTAACCTATGCATGAGGAGTTGTCTTTGTGAAGTTTGTTTTCCTCCTCCCTCTCTGCGATAAGATCCCAGCCCACCATACACAAGGTAAGGCAAGATTATTTCGTTAACAAGAAATCCACTTGTCATCTCTGTGCAGTGTATGACCTCGGGGTCAAATGTTCGGCATTTCCAGGCTTATTGCTGGGCCGCATTTCCTGTTTACTAGTTGCCTCCTTTCGGGCACTGTGCTGCCATAATCATCAACTGTGGCTCAAACAGATAGATAAACAGGCAAACACAGATAGACTGACAGACAGACAGACAGACAGGCAGGTAGATGCACACACACACATACACACAGACACATTTACAGACAAATAGATCGACATATGAACATCAGACAGACTGACTGACAAACAAATACACAAAGAGACAAACAAAGAAACACACAGACAGACACAGATAGATTATTTTGCCACTGACAACCTCTCCGATGATGATATCTGCTTTCCCTGTCAGCGTGTCACACTGTTTCAAATTTGTGAGACGTTCAGACCGCCATGATGTCATTTTCATCAAAAAACTGACAAGACACAAACAAATTTGCCCCCAGCCCACAGATAATAGCGCAAAGCAAATGAGAAAAGTTGGCCGTCACTCTACAGTAGAAAAACCTCCATTCTTGTACTCCAAGTTTGTCCAAGTTTATGTGTGCATGGTCTAACAACAACTCTGAATACCAGACACAGTATGAACAATGCTACAGGTCACATCAAGCAAAACAGTTAACATTCAAGAGGTGTTTTGATATGAAAGGGAAAACAATAGTTAAACCACAAGACAAAGAGAAATAGAAAAAGTGCTTTTCTTTCTTTCTTTTCTTTTGTATGTCTTTATATGAGATGAATCCTCTGGAATAAACATCCAAATTCAGTTTTTTAAAATGTCTTTTTTAAGTGTGTCTCTGTGTGCCCTGCACGAAAAGTGTGAAAAAAACAAAAACAAAAACGTTATAAATCTTCTGGATTCATTTTTGCCTAACAAGAACTTGGTAAATTGCTTATGGACAGAATAAGTACATGTATGCACTCAACAAACACTCACATTTTTACACTGAATGCAACAGTTTTATGTCTTTTCCGAGGACCACAGAAAGTTGGTTGTAAATTATGTTTTATGTTGATAAAGATTTCGTTTCACGAGCGGAGATAGACGAACTTGGGGGGGGGGAGAGTAAAACATCCAGGCTCAATGTGTTGAAAGATGTCCACAAACATTCCCACATGGGCCGTGTGGCTGTGTGGCTGGCCTGAAAGCTCGTCCTTGTTCCTGTGAGCCAGCACTGGTATCTGTGAGTGATAACGTATCTGTCCCTAGTGATAGCTTCGGTGTGAGCCACGTCTCTGTCCTCTGGGTTGGACTGATGTCATTTTCACTCCTTCAGCTCACGGGGATCGCATTCAGCGCATATAGTCATACTGACAACACAATTTCCTTAATCATTTTGTGGGGGGAGGGGGAATCTAAGCTACCAACAGTGCGACAAGCGTATGGACCATAAAAGTTCTGGTAGAAAAGTTCTACAGTTCATCTCCAGTAAGTAATGGTGAAGTTGGTCCTGGTTTCACTGTGCCTAATTCATACCAGGTGTACATCTTGTATGCTCGGACCAACCATGTTCTATTGGTCCTAGAGAGCTGAAACTTTAACAATTTCTCAAAGAACTTTCCATGAGCATTGATGCACGACGGCATCCTCTCAGACCAGGAAACAAAGGAATGGCTCTACTCCTCAGCAAGTATCCCCTGATTCGAATCATCGGTCCAGGCACAATATGTCTTTTGATTTTCCTCAAAGCAACAAAATAACATGGACAGTTGGATTACGATACAGTAAACATCAGGCCAGGCCAGGCAGCTGAGAGGAATGAAGGGCAAATAGGCTATGGTACACAGACATTAAGGTTTGGACACTCGAAACTGGCGCTGCTGCTGCATTCATCAATACAACGGCTTGCAACGTTAGTCATTGATTTACTGGAACCTCTGCTCCCCACTGTGGTTACTTTGAGAACTATCAAGCAGCACTTGGTTAGGAGTTCATAGTTCATACGTTGTTAGAACTGATACGGTAGTTACTGCAATAAAGGGACCAGCCTGTCAGATACTCGGTGAAAGAGAAATTTATATTAGCACCTGGAACTCTGGCTCAATTGACCAGACTGAACAATGTAAGAACAAAAGGTTGAGGGTCAGTTGGCTATCGTGTGGCAAACACTGACCTTACATGTTAGTGTTGGACTGACCATTGTCCGGAGAGGTCGATAATTACAAAATTAATCAACTGGGAGAGAGCAGTGCGCTGGACAATGCCAGCCGCAGACACTGGGCGTTTGATGTGTGGACAGGCGGTTATGTAACCGGTCATCAGGCGTGTCCACTGGAACTGATCGGTCAGCGGGCGGGATTAGCCGGTTGTTTGCTGCATGACCGCCACAGGTAAACAGTGGACAGTGGTCAGGGATCCTCAAGGACAGACGGGCTCTGGACAACATCCAGACCAAGTGAATGATTCCACCAGTGAGGGCAGGTCTACCATCCGGATTTGCGGCAAGTCCTGGAGTGGACTGTACTAAACTTCCTGGACAACGTGCCATGTGTATCGAGTCCGATCTCCCACATCTTTTACTCATGAAACCGATAATGAATACAACAAAGCCATTTGGCAACATTTTTTGTTCATTTCTTTGTTTGTTTTTATTTTTGTTTTTCTAATTGTCGTTGTTTTTCTTTTTCTAAATTGATAAAAATATTTCCACCTGCCTACATTCAGAGCCTTTACTCTGACTGAACCTTTCAAAAAAGGCTGCAGATAATCATAGGAGCTCCAGACGTGCTAATCCAGGGCTTGTGACTAACGAGATCATGTCGAGATGTCCAAACAGATCAACAGTTACGGGGAGCGGAGAGAAAAAGACTGAATGAGATGTGGACAGATGGACAGATAAAGGTGGGGAGGGGAGGGGAAGAGTGACTGACTGACCACTGTGCGGGGGTCAAATAAACATGCTGAAAGGTGTGAAAAGTACACCTGGTGGGGAGGGGGGGGGGGCAGTGAGCATTAAAGAAACTCATGCAAACACACAGACCGACAGGTATGCAGACTGACAAACAGACGGATAGACGGACATTCAGCGACAGAATAGACAGACAAACAGGATGACAGACACACATTGACGCAGACAGATAAAAGGATAGACAGCAACACAAAAGTAGACAGACAGACAAACAGATAAACAGACAGATGGACAGACAGACCACACAGTTGGTAAATGGCACGAGACAGACAGATAGCCAGACAGACAGGCCACAAAGTTGGTAACGAGGACCAACAGACCGGGACGGGTCCAGGCACCAAACAACAGCAACCACTTTCACCCCTGTCCCGATGTCACACAAACAGCTTGTGGTACCAGGGCATATCTCAGGGCCTGAACTGAAGCCTTTTATGTCCAAGACTTGTGTCTGAGATCAAGGGGTTTGGTGCCTGCAGTCAAGTGCATGGTCTACTGGCCTGGATAGAACTTTGAAACAGGAGCCACAGATAAAGCTGGAGTTTCATTTCTCTCAGCCCCCCCCCCCCCCCGCTCCCATACCCTCCTTCTCTCCTTCTCCCTTTGTCTCTGTTTGTCACACGTACATTTCTAGAATCCTGGTACTGTCTGGACTTTCAGCTGTTTGTACTTTTGTGGTGAGAGAACAAAACAAACAAAATGTGTTGGAATTTTCGGAATTTTGCCGGGACAGCTACATCTCCGCCAGTTCTCATAGCGATTTTACACTGTCACGGGTATTCAACATGACAGTGACCTTTATGCCTTAGTATTATTATTTTTTCTATATAACTTTTGTCTTTCAAACATCCGAGAAGGTCACAGGTCCGACTTCCTACCCATGAAGCAGATAAGTCTGTCAACCACTGAAAACACCCGTTCTCTCTAAGTTTTCTTCAACGATATTCGAACCCTCACCATTTAAGAAACCCGCACACTCTTTATCGACCGACCACTACTATTGTTTTTCCCTTAATTTTCACAGCGTTTCTCAACCTGCATAATAACAACTTAGGAAAATCGTGTGTAAATGTCCGGCACTCTCAGACCGAACACAACAAGGACTCTTCACACCAATGCAATGAGCTGACATTCTCCCTCCTAACACTGCAAATCTTCTACAGCTTCAGCACATTACTGGCCTTGGATTGAGCAACACGGCTACTATAATATTATTATGGTTTAAGTCTGTCAGATAAAGCAGTGACAAGTCCACAACAAGAGATATTACAATCCAGTTCACATTGGGAAGCCTCACATGATAGTTGGCCTCATACATGTCACTTCTAAAGATCTTCCAACCCAATAGCTTTCCATTAACTCTTGGTGGCCCACGGCTATAACTTACATCACACACCAACTTTCTGTTCCCTGTCTGCTCCTTCAGATCGATCATATGGACATGGGTCCTCTCCTACAGGAAAATCTCACGACAACTGAGAATATGGCGTGTTTGGGTTTCTATTACCTCTGATCTTCTAGTGAAGACATCTTCGCATACAGTAATGTGAGATTTGCTAGACAGACAAACATACAGACAGGCACATAAACAGTCAGATGGGCAGACACACAGACAGACAGAGAGACGGATATATAAAACATACGGTCGTTCATTTTGCTAATGAGCCTGTACATGACGATTAAAATGAACTCCTTGCTAATATCTTCACGAAACAAACCAGCTGACAGGTTGACTAGATAATAAAACAAAGATGTAAACAAACAAACAGATAAATAAATACTTAAAATAAAAATCTGTATTTATAGGTAAAATAAATACATAAAATAATGAATAAATAACAGATTTCAACGACCACTTCCACCGCCACAAGTACTCCCATTTTAGTCTTTTCGACCAATCTTCTGGAAGTCAGTCATGACTGCTTATCAATTTTGCGTCCACCTGTTAGACCGGCCGCCTTTCAGATCGGTCACTTTCAGCCAACGACCATCCAATCACAGCCACTGCTCAGACGGCCGGCCGGTGCTGTCCTTTGATTTATGACCCAGTAAATTTGATCCTATATCGCCAACGATTAATAGTTTAACAGAAATTGCTAAGCCATGCCCTGTCCAACTGCAGTTCACGTGCTCTTCAAACTCTCCACAAAACTCGAGACAAAGGACGGACTGTCGAGATACGGGATACTTAGTCTTCATACAACCGAATCTTGGCAATCACTTCTGATATACAAGCCGCTCTATCTACAACCTTGAGCACTATAAACAGCCTGGCGTGGTTTCGCTATCTCCAAGCAGCGCTTTTCTGGGTGCAAGTGCGCATTTACTTCACAGCTTTTTCTACCCTATCAAATCTTCCACATTACTGCCCCGTTTCATGTGATTGTGACGTGGTTTCTGACTGGAAATCAAGACTCTGTCCGCCTTAGACAGTCGAATATCAGTGCTGTCGCAGAGACAGAGACGTGTCGTGTCATGGTTAGACTTTAGCAGCCAACTGATGCTTTTCGAAATTCTGGTAATTTTGGTCCACAATAGCCATAATCTGACTAGAGGAGAGAAAGTTCAGATTCTTGTCCCCCCCCCCCCCCGGCCCATTCACTAATAAATTAATTCTATGTTGACAAAGCCACAAGTAGTAAATTACTAAAGAATCCATGATTACTTGTCAGTTGACGATAGATGAAGGTGAAGATGTTGAATGGATAAGGTAAAATACGCAGATAATGGCGAACGTTGTTCAACAGAAGAGAATATTTCTCCAAAACGTCCGGTCTTGTTCGAGCTCGTTATGCAAAAGATTAGCTCTCTACAGCGGATCTATAAATAAGTTCAAATAACCTAGAGGTACAATAATTAGCCTTAGAACGAACAAAGGCAGATTTGCTCAAATCCATGTTAATTATATACGTACATTGTACATAAGTTATTGTTCAAATACCGTGCATTGCAGTCATGCATGTTTACCATGCAGCCAAGGCCTAATCATTTCTTGCTCATACTATGATATCTTTAAGGTACAATTCGCACTAACCGTGTGATCTCTGATCACATTGACAAAACAAAACTTTCTACGTGAGATTATCAAACTGTACTCCACCTACCGTTGTCGTATTCAGATGTCAATGTGTCCTCCCCATGGGAGCGATTTAACCCCACAAGCTGTAGGTTCACCATGGTAACGGCTTGGCCAAACCTACTGTCCACAAAATACTATCTATTTATTTAACACACTGGTCCTGACCTTCCGAGTCTGTCCCCTGAATGTGGTCTGATAGAGCATTCCGTTTGTTTATAACCATGAAAATGACCCACATAAAGCTATCTTAAGCCAAGAGTACTTGTCTTAAGACAAAGTTGCCCACTGTGTCAGAAGTGAGCACGCGCTGTGGTGACCATCCCCTTTCCTGCCTGTCCCAGTACTCACACACTTAAGTAACAACTCATAGGCGGCGCCAGGTCGGTGGACCTTGCGGAAATCTTTCAACCCTCCAAATTTTCCAAGGGTCACGCCTCTGTGACAGTCAGTACGCACAGAAACTACAAGGAAATGGGAGGGATGGGGGGGGGGGGGAAGGGGGGGAATGGAGGACGGATGTTATAATTGATCAAAACATTACATTTGCCCTCAGCCATCTTGTGTCGGTGAATAAAAAGAAAATAATAATAATAATAATAATAATAATTGTAGCAAGAATGATAACGTTTATCTTTGACTTGATGAAAGGCCAAATGGATTCCAAAACTCTCATCGATTTCAAAGATATGTATTTTATTTATTATTCACATCTGTAGGTTCTTTACTCTTATATCTTCAGTCTTATATCTTTACTCTTATATCTTCAGTCTTATATCTTTACTCTTATATCTTCAGTCTTATATCTTTACTCTTATATTTTCAGTCTTATTTACCAGCTGATCCTCAGAGCTGTTATCATCTTATATTTGAGGACATGTCTCTGAGATAATGATGGTGATAATGAACGCACTACTTGAAACTAAGAACATGACTATTACAGCATCACTAAGATGCTACAAAACAACGGGCTGAGACGACAAAGGTCAAAAATTAAAAGAGGCAACAAGATATAAAAAAAAAAAAAAAAGGTTGACCTTCCCTATCAGCCCTCCTTACCGCCCACTACAACCTCTCAACCTGACACACACGCCAGTTATTTATACACTAAGCAGGTCATTCTACAGTCCAGCAGGTCATTGAGACCTGAGATTAAGAATAGCTAAGTACAACAGGAGCCAAGTGGTCCGCTCTTCAAGTGACATCCACTGTTTTTAGCCAGATAAGCCCTCGGCCTATCCTTATACAAGAAGTTCTCAACCTTCTCTCACCCCCACATACCCCCGCCCTCCCCCATCCAACTTTTGTCCAAAGTTATAAACAAAAATTATTTACCTTCAGAGTTGACGTGTAGAATTCAACAACTTAAACGTTCACTTTTCTGCCTTAATAAATAAGTCGAAGGAAAGACAAATTTGACATAAATGCCTATGATAATAGTAAATAAAACTGTCATTTCTTGTCTGAAGGTTTTGACAGACTGACACTGTGAGAAACACACGTGCACACACAGATACAAACCTAACCAACATGAAAAATGTCTGACAACAGGGAGTACTCACAGAACGGCTGTATCAGAACTACAGCATTGAATTATACTTACGTAGAAAAAACAATGCCCAGTTTGCGAATCCTTTGTCCCGTTCAGACAGTGTACAGTGTACAGACACTGAACTTTGACCTTTGGGTCAGTAGCAAGGGGGAGGGGGGATATAAGGCTGTGTATGGACACACACACGTAATATGAGCACGTGAGTTGGTTGGAACACACGTCGTCTTTCAAAGCTGAGCAAAATCTCAGCACTTAGACAGATCTGGATGTGTGTAACTGCTAATTAGAAGGCTGGAGAAAGGTAAGGGTCAGTTATCTAGAGAGGGGTGGGGTGTGGGGGGAGGAGGGAGACAAGGGAGGGGCGGAGAGGGAAATGTCGGAGAAATGGAAGAGAAGCAGAGAAGAAGAATTCAGATGGAACAGAT
>JBCAUA010838018.1:0-13823 GCA_038406235.1 Peronia verruculata
CCCCCTATCTTTATAAAAGACTCTTTCGGGTTCTTGAAGGCCTCTGTGGTTTCCCCCTTATCATTTGTGAGTGCAAACAAGAGTGTTTTGACCTTTACTATAACATATAGTCGACAACCGAGCTATTAGTAGCAGAAAGACATCAAATTGCGCTATTTATGGGACGAGGAAAGTCATGTTAGAACACTTACATTGATAATTTGCATCATCAGCAGTTTTTCTCGCCTCATAGTGGTCATCCAATGTCCATCGCTGGCACTAGAACTCGTATATTGCTAAGAGAGGTGATATTCAAGTGCTTTTTGTACCTTTTGCCCGTATAATCAAATCGCGATGATCTACAACCTCATTTAGCAGCCAGGTGGAGCCAAATCCTGATTGACAATACGTTAGGCCTACCGTTGAATGACCATTGGTCAAACACGTAAGAATGAACTTATCAACTTTTTGATACCATTTTTACACTCAGAAAAGGTAGTACTTTTAAGAGAAAACAAAAACGCAAAATCGCATTTTTTGCCCCCCCCCCCTTAACTCTGTGAAACTGTATCATCTTTTCATTCTGTTTCGGAGTGACATACCCATTACACTAAAGGTCACATGCTTCCATTTCCCTCTGACTGAAAAAGCAAGCCTAGTATTAAAGTTTACTTTTATGAAGTGCCATTTAATTTTACCACATCAAAAAAAGATATATTGAGCAAGATTCTTTGTTATTTTCCTTGGGGTACGTATAGATCGTGTAACATTAATCATTCAGAAAGAAGATAATAACGGGCGCTGAATATGTTTGAAGATGAGGTGCAACTCTCAGTGGGTCACTCATCCCCAAGTACAGTGGACGATGGAGCTCGGCGAGCGGATAACGGCTGGCACTGGATGGGCCAAAAGGCAATGATACCACACAAAAAGCGCAAAAGCAGTCAAAAATACAAAAACCCAATAGAAAGTCAAACACAAGAGAAGGTTATCCCGATATGGCACAGCCCTCCGGGGCACGCCGAAAGGGACCGAATCTCAATACGGAATTCAGTTTGCGCGTTACAAAGAAAATACTGGATATTTAATCAATGCGATGGGACAACGTCAAGAAAAGACATTTGTAAAAATGTATGTCAAAGTGTAACCGACATGAAACTGCCCTGGAACAAGCTTATTGCACTTACAGCAGATGGAGCAACAGCTGTGTGAGGTGAAAAAGAAGTGGACCAGTCGGAAGGATGCGAGAAAAGATGCAGGAGAAGAAGTGTACTGGTAAGTTAACGGTGTCTCACTGCATTATACACCAAGAAGCGCTATGTGGCAAAGTACAAAAGGGACTGTCTTGAGCACTGTATAGCAAACAATAAACTTTCAAGTGCAGCTGCTTTTATGGGAGACACAAAAGCATCGGTGCCACCTGTTCGTTGCAACTTTGTCTACATGCGTCTGGAACCATGTGCATGTTTGGGAGCATATATCTGTGCGAAAAGCTCTTCTCAGTGATGAATATTAACAAAACAGCACACACTCACTGATGAGCACCTGCAGTCCAGTCTGAGAATCTTCACAACACAGGAACTCACACCAAACTTAAGCGAACTTGTTGCAAAAGATGCCAAGCATCCAACTCTGACAAAATGGTATAAGAGAAAAGAAAACTGAATTTATGTATTTGTTATTTGTTATTGTTGAAAAGCACAAGTTTGATATCTATTTCCAGGTTCTGTTGTTTGCAGGATGTTCATATTCCTAACCTGTATACTTTTGACAGGATGTATTTTTATGGAGAGAAAAATATTTTCAGTTATTTAAATTTTAAGTTTATTATTTTATATATATATATATAATGGCATGCATTTTTATAGAGAGAAAAGTATTTTAAGTTATTTAAATTTTAAGTTTATCTATTCTGTCTGTTTGTATTCATATTTAAATTTAAAAAAAAAAAAATGTTTTAGTGTGTTCAAAAAAGTTTATCATTTTCGGCCCACGATCTAAGGACCCTACCGCACTACTACAGTCCCGTTCCGGGACAGACCTGTCCCGTCCCACAGTTGGTTTCTTCGTTTCAGAACGCATACCTCACTAGGACAGGACAGTTCCGGGACATACTGCACCATCGTGGTGTGCTTCTTCCTATATTGCATTTTCAAGATGGATGGAATAGAGGTTAATAGAGGTTAAAAAAAACAACAACAGAAAACAGTATTGGGTGCATCCTCTAATGGTCCGACAATTGCTCAAGTCTTAGTCCAAGCAATGTTCGCACATGCACATCATATCAGCAATATCGAACAGAGATTACTTTGCCGAATATTTTACTTCTCCACTAGGGTCGGTACCCTGGCAATACGACAGGATCTAAAGGGTTTCGTTTGTTTGATGAATTAGATCATTTTAAAGACCTTGTTACTTTAGGTTTTAATTTCATGGACGAGCTAAGTGCAATGTAGAGCTCATATCAGCTCATGATACAAATGTCATCCATTTTTTTTTTCTGCTTCTGCCTAGTCTGGACTAGCCGTAGTACACATTATAACCTGTGGATTGTAGCTTCTGGAAAACACTGCAATCATTATTTTGTGTCAGTGCGACTAAAAACAAAAAGCAGACAAACAAGCAAATAAACAAACAAGCAAACAAGTACTAAAAGCGATCATCATCATCATCATTTTATAAAATAGAAAAGAAAAAAAAAAAATACAGTCTATCAGGCAACTTACTGAACAATTTAAAAAAGCAAATAACACGTATAAATAACTTCCTCTTGCTGTTGAAAGTGAAAGCCAAATTTTTGAGGCCTAAAGTGTGTTTTAAGTTTCGGCCCTCTGTGCAATCGAGTTTGACATCCCTAACCTAGATGATCCACTCCATGAAAATAGCGTCCTTGCTCGCCCGCGGCACCCTTACCCGAATGCGCGGACCGTTTGGTACTCCCGAGTCAACCACAGCGACCTCTGATACAAAGAAGCGCTTAAAAAGTCAACACCGTGGAGCTGTCACATGCACTAATTCACCATCCGAGTGTGGCATTCTTTAGATTTCCTTAATATCATGACCGATACAATGTGTCCGCCTATAACTGAGATCTAGACTAGATTAATGTTCGTTGTTTGCACCATCTCCTTACTGGTGTTACTGCTTGCTCTAGAATTGAGGCAAAGTTGGGGATAGGACGAAAGAAGAGAAGACAACTTTGCAACTGTCCCCCAAAGAATTCATTGTTTAAGAAGTCATTCTTATGTGTTTTTACTGTTCTAATTCTACCTCTAAAGAGATAGCAAACAACCGGTGGGGGAGTGAAGAGATAGGCCGAATACGTTTTTGTTAAACATAACACGTTTGCAACTTAATAATAAGTCAAAGATTTACGCAGTGTTCCCAATCACAGTTTACCACACCAGTCAGATCCAAACGCCGGAGATACGTAGACTTAGTTCATTGTATTTTGAAAGCAGTTTTCAGAAGAATGAATGTGTGCCTTTTTTATTTTTAAAAATTGCTAATGAATATGAATCAATAGCCTATTATATTTACAGTTCGTATATCTTCTGAGCAATAATTATTTTCGACTAACTACAAGGAAAAAATCTTCCTCTTTTAAGTGTTAGAGATGATCTATAAATTCATGGCTGAAAGATAGAATTGATTCAAAAAAAAAAAAAAAAACAAATGCATATCTGTTTTATGCTCCATGCATTTTGAACTCAACCAATCTTGCAATTCAGAAACCCAAGATATATCGGTACTTAAACCATCCCTGCTCTGAGATTCGTAGCCTCACGCCGCTATATATAAGAAGTCACTAATTTGTTGTCAGTATTCTAGATCTGAAAAATCAGTGTGTTAATTATAACTATTATCGTACTCACAGACAGCTTCAATGTTTATCTGAGAACGAGAGAGAGAGAAGAGAGAGAGAGAGAGAAAGAGAGGGAGGGAAAAGGAGAGAGAGAGGATATAGAAGGAGAAACTGACAGTTCGGTGATTGCCAACATAGGCGAAGCCTAGGCTATGCTAAGTCAACGGGATCGCTGTCCGCTCAAACAGGTCTCGCGCTAGCTGTGATGTGGGGACGTTAACAACAAAGGCGAAGAAGGGGGTGGATCATCTGGGCACTTCAGGATCTGTGATAAGAAAAAGGTAACTGCTGTGTGAAGTTTTTTTTTTTTTTTTCCTTTTTTTAATAGAACTGATGTCGCGATGTCTTACCTCCACTGATGTACAGAGAACAGAGATACCCGACTCCTTTCCCTGTGAGGATGACCTGAGACATTGGAACGTCCAGATCACACTGGACATCCAGCGCTGTGTCAGAGACCCTAGCACTTTGACTGCCTGTACAGCCAATCCTTGAGGAAGAAGTCTCATTGTTGAACTCGATCGTAATATTTTGTAGAAATTCTACAAAAAAGTCATCGTTAAAAACAAAAAAATATGTTAAATTACATCCGACCTACCTGCATTCACACCAACAACATATAGAGACGTTTTGGAAGATTTAATGATAACAAAAGTTAATTTCACAGTGGAAATTAATCACATCAAACAGAATTGTCTTATTTTTACAACTATGTGGTATGACTTGCGATTGAGACGATATAGTGCATGGACTTGCTGCTTGCTCGCTATCTCATGTAATGTCTCGGCCTGTTTTCCTCTATGTTTGGCAATTTATGTAATAAACAGTAAATTTCCTGAGACAAAACAAGGGAAAAAATACACTTAAGAGATTTTGAATTACTGATTTTCAAATCAAGGAATCAAATGCAAAAACCTCTTCATACTCACCTGTATTTGCCTTGCTAACATGTATCCTGAGCCAGGTGAAAGGGTACAGCTGGTTCCACGAGACGGTGATGGACTGAAGGTCTGAGTTTTTCAAACAGGTTGTGTCATCCCCATCAGACAATATGCTTGCGCTTGCCCTTGTTCCTAAGCCAGTTATGTCAATGCTGGTTGCATTCTGAATCAGATCCACTGTATGAATGGCAGAGAAGGAAGTGTATTTTTGTTCACCGACAATTTGTAAGATACCATGTGAAATGATAACGAAATATTTATAACAGCACATGAGAGCCACACTAAATTATTGTTTGGCAGTTTTACTGTATATTGCCAATGAAGCAAAGGTTTCACATTTTATTCAAGCGCATGAAATTGCCATAAGATTTATTTTGTCTGAGAGATAATCATCTTTAGATTTATTCAGTATCAGTTATCACGAATGCATCTTGAATATTTAAACTCCTATAATTATCATAAACCTGTCCTATTAGAATCGTCTTTTAGATCTCTGGCTATAAGCATATGCAGGTAAATTGTAAGATTCCATTTTATTTATCATTAATTTCACTAAACAAAAGAAATGTGACCACAAAATAATTAAATTTTGTTAAATATATGAGTTACACATTTGTTCTTTCTTTTTCCTGAAAACTGATTTTACTTTAGTTGAACACTCAAATCGCAGTTTGCCTAGGTAATTACATAACTAAAAGCCCGAGGAAACATTTCCAATGATACCAAATAGAATAAACTTTTTTTTTTTTCTTTTTTTTTCCCTAGAGAAGAAATACTGTCGCAAAATACTGATTTCAATATCATTATTTTAAAATAAAATATAATAATAATAAAAAAGGTAAACATTGGACAGACTACAAACAGCAAGGAGAGTGGTTATATCTAATTATTTCTATCACCCGGCCTTAAGCGCTACTGGACCAGAGCGCATCTTAATATCTGCAGCTGGAAACTCGACAATCTGTCGGCAAATCTGAATGTGAGTAGCTAGAATTTTCTGAGGCTCTCTTCATTCTTTGGAAACATTTCAAGAATGTCTTACCATATTGACAGGAAGGTCCAAACCATCCCATACGGCATCCAGAACCATCGATACATCGTCCTTTGTCATCACAGTTGTCGTTGGGACAATTAGGCGTGACGCTGGAACATTCTCTATCAGAATCACATGACACGCACAATCTGTTCCCATCACAGATATCACATGTATTTTGGCAGTGACAGTCGTAATGGCAATTTTCTCCAAACTGGCCTGGATCGCAGGCTGAAAGAAAAATGTAGGGATAAATTAACCTCACCTAGGATCCTTGTGAAATATAGTGGAAAAGGCATATAAGAGTAGAGTTTATCAGTTTCTACAATTCCTTCTCTGAATTTACCATAAGAGACGCTACACGATGAAATCAGGCGCTCGTCAAACTGAGGCGACCGGAGAAAAATAAATACATTTGTTTTTCCTCCACAGACCTCTTCTATGTCAATGTAGAAAACATCTGAGGATTAAATTTGCTGAAATAGATTGAGTAAAAGCTCAAGATTGTAATTTAGTGGCATGGCCAAATAATGATTAATAAGGATTAACAAACTTGATCGGCCATTTTCTCACTAATGTTAGCAGCAGGAGCAGGTCACTTCCGTAGTCTTGAATTGGTGTTGTCCCGATTTCTATTCAAAGTAGAACAAAAAATTGTTCTCACACAGAACATGAAGTGAATAGATTCCACAGTGATAGATCTACCAATATCTCCATATGCATCAAATTTGACAAAAGACTGATTTTATCATGTCGCATCTCATATGCGTTGTTGCACACGCAAACCTGTGCCTTTCCCACCAGTGTAGAATGTAATCTCTTTGTCCATGTGCTAACACATACTGACAAACAGGACACGTTGGTACCTTCAGTAACTGCGCAGACCAGGAGTATCGAAGCAGCTGCTATCACCAAAGCTAGATGACAGATCACCATCCTGTGGTCAACCATATGTGGAATCAACAAAAATACATGACGTATCTTATGTGATCATAAAAACAACTGCATATTATGAATGTCGTGGCATCAGCAGAGTGAAAGAAATGCGCTGACCTAGACAATTCGAGGTTTATGCTTCTGTAAAAGACATTGAAAAGCTGGATAACTTATTAGGTGGAAAATAACTGTAAACGAAATAACAGGGTATTCTTGGCTAAACACAGTCTTAATCTATTCTAGATCGTTTTATCACTGATATGATTACACTATTTAATTATGGTGATATTCTTCAGTGACATTCATTTTTTTTTTTGCGTCGTATTTGTTCTATAACTGTCTCTTTTTCAATGACTGCCATGATCCATGGTTCAAATTTAAAGTTACAGCCACAATTTGACTGGTTTCGTAGAAATTAGAAATTTCAGAATATGTTTCACCAAAACTTACTCGGATTTCTCAGTAATCATTTATCAATAATCTCAGTAATTATTATCAAGTAATAATTTCGATAATTTCTATTAACTATCCCGTTATGTGTGTTGTTAATTAAAGAGGTGGACTGATTTTTATTTCTACAGTATTGAATTCTTAAAACTATGTAAATGTAAATGTACTTTTGACTAGTGCTACCCAGCTATGCTCATGTGATTAATGTATAATATATCTGTGAGTGAAGCTCTTGTCATCAAACATTTCATTTATTAACTGACTCATTGAATTTTACACCGGCGACGCCATATTCTGTGGTCTTAAATGCAGTCTTTCTACTAACTTCGCTTCATGGGATATATAAACTTCTATTTTCTTCCTCCTCGAATGTTTGGCCACAGGGTGCTGTGAAACTCTAACGTACTCTTTAACACCCATATTCCCTGACAAATTCCCATCCAGAAAGTTGACGTTATGTTTTGAGATATCTCTTAGGAAATAGTGAATTATATGCAGTTTGTAGAGAGTGAATTAATGGACAAGGTTGTCTTTTAATATTGTTGAAATATTTTTATACTTGAATTGGTGGAGAAAATTAATACAGTATGATTACGGTCTGGCGTACCCGATATCTGCTGCGTAGATCAAAATCTACTAAAATCGATATGTTAATTCTGTCCTCAGGTGCTTGTTTCTTTAAGCGGCGGGGCCCAGCTCAAAACGGCTGAATTTAAGCCTGAAAACAGTCGACTCTACACACTGCCTTTACAATTCACACAGTCTACTTAACTATTATACGCTGTCTTAAATGGCCAAGCCATTGAGGGTGAAGGAATGGCACTTTATTTTTTTACTTTACTTTATAAGGCAGGCCGAAACCTGGCATACGCTTTGCTAACAGCAAGAAGAGACCTCAAACACAATGAAGTTAAATGCTGAGTTTATTGTTTCTCTTTCTTTCTCCATGTGTAACCTCCATGTTAACAGTTTCCATACTTCCTGAAATTTCTTTTTTCATCTTTGTAGTCATGATTAAGGAGTAAAGAAAAATTTTCAAGATATAGAAGTATGCGGAAACAGAAAAAAAAAGGCTAATACGAGTATAATGGCTTCTAATGGAAATGAAAAATAATAAATAAAATAAATGTTCCAAGCAAATAAATAAATAAATACAGAAAGAAAGAAAGAAAGAAAGAAAGAAGAAAGGAAAAAAGAAAGAAAGAGAAAAAAAGAAAAAAGAAAGAAAGAAAGAAAGAAAGAAAAAAAAGAAAAAACGTCAGAAAAAAGGAGAGAAGAAAGAAAAAGAGAAGGAAAGAAAGAAAAACAAGTCGGTATAAAAATAATTTTAAAAAAAAGATAAATTATTAAATGATTAAATTAATGAAAAACTAAGTAGCTAAACAAGCAAATAAATAAAATAGTGTAAGAGATATCTGTGCTATTCTTACAAGCGTAGCATATCAAAAAACATACGAAGATTAACTTTTAATCGGGACACACAGTTTGTTTTTAATCTCATGCCTGTGTCTTGAAAAATACGGATTTCATAAGCTCTTTTCATTTACGGCATGGTCTGTTTCGGCTGAAAGTTACTACAAAACGTCGCATTTGCCTTTATTTACAATAGAACGACATAATATATGGTTAAATGCCACACTTTGTCTTAAATGGTACATATCCAAACGTTTCCATAATGATTGATTATCTTATTGTCAAAGAAAGCTGCCTCAAGAGGTAAGCTAAATTAAAATCACGTTCAATGAGGTAAATATGTCTGTTTCTCAATATCTGCTGTTATTTTACCATTATATTGTTTTCCCCGATTTCAAGGGTGTGTGTGTGTGTGGGGCCGGGGGAGGGGGGGGGGGGTTGGGAGAAGGGTAGGGATCGTGAGACTGAAATTTGTAATGCTTGAACTAGAATGTTTTACGCTTCAAATTCGACTTCAGAATGTCAAAAGTAGTGGAAAAGTGTGGCAGAAATTTTTGTTTTGCACCCGCATGCCATGACAACCTCGCCATTTTGGATTTTATGTTTTCAAAATTAGCTTTTTTCAAAAGCCCAAGGATCCTAAAGTATTGAATGGAATAATATGAAGTATTGCACATAAATAATAAAACCCTACGTTAAAGACAAAATGCGTTTGGGTTTTGTTTATATATCATACAATGTTTTTTTTTTTAAATAAATTTTGAAAAATATATATTGGCGGATGTAAATGTTTCCCAATTTTCCACCAAATATCCAATTTTCCTTCAAAAACGAAAATGAAATTCAGAAAAAAAAACATGCATTGTATTAAAACACATACTATGTAGCATGACCTGTCAATCAATGGGTAACTCAGCACGTATCAGCTGTTTCGAAATAGCGAATGACAGTCTTTCAATTTGAGACGTTATACATTACATTATGAGGATTCGAAGGTTACACTAAATCATTTCTTTAGTACAATGGATTATCAATAACACAATGTGCCTATTTCCTTATTATGAACATCTCTAAAAATTTAAGTAAGGGGGGGGGGGTGCTATAATTGTTCAAAAGATTCGATTTTGGGTTTCTGGTTTCTTTTAACAGTGCGTTCTCTGCTGAATAAGAACGGTATTAGAAAGTTGAAATGTCCATTCTAGGCCTGAGGAAAGTGGTCAAGCAAAGACTGATCTGCCCTCTGCCACCCATGCTCTTGCTCATTTGGAGCTCTTTATTCAGTGAGAAATCCTCACTATTTCGCTGGCTACTGCCAAATTGCACAACGAACACTTGATTATGATCTCTTTTACCAATATCGGCAGGCCCAGTGCCAGGACTGGATATTGACTCTCCATCTGAGGCGCTGATCACACCGAATAAAGGCCAACGTGCACTTGGGCCTCTAAAATAGACTTCCCACGGTCTAATGAGAGTGAAATATGCCATGTTTCTGCTGGTTCAGAGTGCAATAGTGGATTATTTGTCATAGGAAGGATAAAGCCGCTCTTGGTTTTGACCGAGGGATACATGGCAGCCATATTAGCAATGTCTGGACGCTAAACTGACTCCACGAAAGCCATTTTGCAGGTAGGGGTAGGGAAGCGAAAATGGAGGAAAATGGGAGTTGGAACACAGGAAAAAGCAAACAAAACACAGAAATCATGAAAAGAGGTCTAGTAGGTACACCAAACCTTTTTTCTTGTTGTTGTTGTTGTTGTTGTTGTTGCAAGTCAGATCAAGGTTCTTTTTGGCTTTTTTGTTTTTAGCATGTTTTTCTTTTTTTATTGCAGGAGTATGCGATCTACTTTTTCATTTATGGAGCAATTGCCATGAAATGTGGCATGAATGCAGAACAAAACAAGATCTAAATTTTTATCAGAAGGGACTTTTTATATCATTTTACGGTTTTGAGAAATTTGAGATTTCTGGGTCAAAATTTCGAAAACTTTGTGAACCTTTCACATAACAAATTTAACAAAAAATGTAGAAAAAACTAAGCACTTTATCAAAAATCTCTCCTAACAAAATTTAGACATGGAGTGGTAAAATATACATACAATTACAGGCACATCCGTGGAAAAAGTTCAGAGGTAAAGTTAACTTTATTAAAAGTTTATTGAAGGTAAAGTTAAGCAATATCGGTAACAAAATCCATGACGGCGGCCATTGCCATGGCAACCACGATTGCTTTCGATTATTTTTTTAATTGTTTCCCTCTAATTTGACCATGCCAAATTTGATGGTAATGGTTAAAGTTATCTTACCCCAGCGGTTTCCAAAATGACTCTCAGGACTCCCCCTCCCCCCCCCCCCTGAAAATAGACAACATCACCTCGTATTCATCACTTCGAGGGCTTTCCGCAAGACCTGAACTATCCAAAAGTATGGAAGCGAGCGTGCTCAAAGTTTATAAAAAGCAACAGAACAATCTGAATGCACATTGCCCTAGCCATAAAACCTGATTTTTGTGCACAGATATAATGGTTGGTGTGCAAACAATATGGAATTGGGGAAGAGACAGTGGTCGGGTGTCTACAAGTATAGAGGCCAGGGTATTGCTGGGTGCTGGCAGCATTTTCTCAGCGAGTCATTTACAAAGATAAAACAAATCATGTTACGCTGGTAAAAAACAACGAAGTGCTTCACTTCTGAAAATGTTACATCTGCCTTGTTCATACAACGCTGGAATTTATTCGGGCTGAAAGAGAAAGGAGCTAGAGTTTTCCCTTAGCTTCTTTCAAGAAGATGCTGAAATGGATGACTGTGTATGGCTTCACTAACTATAGGTACTTCTAGAAGGGGGGGGGGGGTCAGGGGGAGACGCTGACAGGGGGCCCGCATCTGTCAGGGGGCCCGGCCAGGCGGCCGGCCCGACCATGTCAATTTGTGTCATGACCTATGATATAAAATAAAAAAGATTGTAGTATATGCTCAGTATTAGTCAGCATTTTATTTATTTTATGTTTTACATTGTTATTAGGTCTAGTATCATTTTTGTGTGCACTTTTACGCTTGGCAAGCTGTTTCCAAACGTCATTATGCTGCGTATCTTCTGCACACTTCCGCTCAAACAGAACGATCTTTCAGCACATTGGTCCAAGTTAAAAATGCTCTGAGATCGACAATGTGTCAAGTACGCCTAACCAGCCTTGGAATGCTGGCAGTGGAAGGTGACCTGCAAGAATGATTGATTACAACAGTATAATTGAACTGTTTGCAAGCAGAAAAGCCCGTAAAGTTTTGTTGTAGCCATCTCTCGTTTATGCCGTGAAAGTCGGTTCCATAAAGCTACCTCGTTATTAAGGACTTGTGTAGCTTAATCTACGTCAAAACACCAATTTGTTTAGTGCACACAAATCGGTACACGTAAACGTAACCGATTCTTTGAATTTTAAACTTTCATATTGATTAACTGCAAAGCAAATAAATCAGATGACGAACAGCGTTTACCTTTGCAAAAGTCATTTTATTCGTTCATATATTTTAATTTAGCACCATGCATGCAAGAACGTTGAACCTTGAATATAACATTTACCTCGATTTACATGTTTATTATAGCGGCACATTTCTAAATACAGTCAATTCCGGGATATAGTCAAGTCAAAAACTGCAGGCCGTTGACTTGACCATAACCGAATATTTACTATAATCGAAAATAGTAAGCTACGTATGGTTTACACGGTGCAAGAGATCAGCTTGACCGTATCCAAAACTTGACTGTACAGCCAGTATGGACAAGCAAAACCTCAATTCCGAAAAACAGGTCTGAAATGCAAGTGTAAGAACCAATACAGAACGAATATGTGCAGCTGCGTCCAGAACATTCTTTCCTATACGGCGCATGCAGTTGTCAGTTTATCGGTACCACAATCGGTGCAGTTTAACTTCCCTCGACGAAGAACCGGTGATAAAGGGGATAATAGCTCAGAGCTTCATAGTAGACCTGATAACTAGTATTGTGTAGGCACAATCTCTCACTTTTTCCTATCTCTCTTTCTCTCCCCCCCCCCCCCCTCTCTCTTTCTCTCTCTCCCTTCGTCTTTCTCTCTCGTAATGTGAGCCCTACCAGTCGCCGTTTACTCTGGATTGTTGTGTGAATGGATTATGGTGTGTGAAAGCACAATGATAAAGCCTGCTCTTTTAAAGGGAGATTGCCATATTTAGGTCCTTTTGAAGACATGTCTATGCACTTAGTTTTTTGTTCCTATAAGGTGAAACTCCATTAACGTACTTGTGTATCACAGGGAAAAACAAAACAAGACCGTACAGATAAACAGTGTTTACTTATGATACTTATGCGTTTTGAGAAAAATTGTGATTATTGTTCGATTTTGACTATATAAATCAATTCAATTACGACTGAGAGGATTTGATATTAATTACAATTTTCGTAGTTCATACAAACAGTATGTTTATTATAATTTAATGTTTATACATTTAGTACTTTAATTTTGTGACTTATTTTACACGTTTTGACCCCCTTTGCACTCATTGACCCGGTGAGTAATCCCCAACCCCTAAGATCTTAAGAAAGATGACCTCCACTTGAAATATGATCTAGAGTCGATGTACTATCGTATACGATCAGTGGCTGTTTTTAGATTAGATCATATCATAAAATGAGGCCTTCTGATATTTCAAGAATTTACTGCATTTTGACAAAAATGATGATTACTGTTGGGGACAACTAAGATTAATTGATATTGATTACATTTTCATACCTTATGCATCTATATTTGTTATTTGATTAACGATTGAAAGATTTAATGTTTAACTTTCCGAGGCATTTTTAATTTTTACATATTTTGACCCCATTGTGCACTCATTGACCATGTGAGTGACCCCACACCCCCCACCCATATGATCTCCATTTTAAGTGTGATCAACAGTGGATGTACTATCATATAAAACTGGTGGTTGCTTTTAGATTTGATATTATCACGAACTAACTAAACTGAAGACATTTTGACATTCTACGCCCGGACTATGGCAAACGAATCTCGTAGTAAACAGACGCATCTCTCTGAAGACCCTAACGACATAGGGTTTGTTACCTACCTAGATACCTACCCACCTACCTACTTAATTTCTTACCTACCTACCTACCTACCTACCTACCTACCTACCTACCTACCTACCTACCTACCTACCTACCTACCTACCT
>JBCAUA010838029.1:2500-13821 GCA_038406235.1 Peronia verruculata
GTAAAATTTGTGTTATATTTATGTCCTTCACGAATTTATCATATATAATGGGGTAGTTAATCATGAGGTAGTTAATTAAAATTGGTAGTAAACGATGCATTGATATATTGCTTCTTAAACAGCGCAAATTATTATTATTTGCTTTGATTTTCCCAGGAACAACAAACTTTTGGGAGGCCCGGAAAACATATTTTCACTTTCATGGCTTACATTTCTGCAAATGATTTGCTTTGAAAATGGCTGACACTTTGGGGAAGATGATTTAATATGATAGTGGTATGTCTGCTGAGTATGTGACATACTGAGGTTGTCGCCAGGAGAAAAGTGGACAGAGTATATATCACAAATTGGGAATTATAAATCAGAGGGAACATTACAATAAGGGGAAATAACTCATAATATAGCTGTGACAAAGGAGAAATAAGCTAGTCATAACACTAATTAAGCCACTTTAACCAAAACTCTTCGGGTCACTCCAAAACAAACCATTTAATACAAGTATTGGTTCTATATAAACTATGTTTCCTCTATGACCAGTTAGGTTCCCTGCAGTACTAAACAGCGATAGATCCCTAAGCACCACTGTCAGTCATTTTTGGTATATCATTACCTTTTTGCGGTCCATTAATGTACGCGATAACCCCCACCACGAGACGTCTATAGAACGGTCCATTAATTTTGGATGAAAACGCACACATGAACAGAAATAAAATAGGTCTACTTTGCTGAATTTTCTTTACGGTACCAAGTATACAATTCCACATTTAACCCCAGTTTAATTCTACGCATTCAACTGATCACAAAGAATTCCATGTCTCCAAACTGAATTTTACACCTTAGTACAAATCTGTAGACAGATTGATCAGCTGAGCTTCATATCTCTCCTCTTTGCCTGACTTGTCAGTTCAGAGGCAGTATCTGTTGCAATTGAAATGAAAATAGGAAAAGTCAGCGGTTGTTCCTAGTCTGAAGCAACTGAGAAATATACGCGAAATAATGAGACAATCGTATAATAATAATAATAATAATAATAAAGATGAGGAAGAAGAAGAAGAGGAAGAAGAAACCGGCTGAACCGATTGAACAACTTAAATGTTTTCTTCAGACTGGTAAATATAATTTTGGTGAAACTTCGCTCGTAGCTCAGTGAACATCAGAAGGTGCGCAACATGGAAAAGAAACCACATTCGATTTCGGTACTATCCATATTCCTCATCACTTGTTCATCTGAGCTAATTTGTCTTCATGTACTTCCGGCATATAATGCTTCACTAGTGTTGTCATTTAGTTACATTATTTTCTTACCTCACGTTCCTTGAACTTTTATACCAGTGCAGTACAAGCTAGCTCATCCTCTCCATTTCACAGACCTCACTCAGAATAGTTGCTGGATAGCTCAGCAATCTCTGTTGTGATCTGACTCCTGAATAACCATACAGTCGGGTCTCTATTATAGCAGTCTTTCAGCAGGTGCGTACATGCATCCATGCTAAAAATTACAATGGAGGGAATTTAAACAAGAAATTATCGTCATGGTTATAAGAATTTCTTTTTCCAGGATTTTTTTTTTTTTTAAATCCAAATTGAGTTCAGGCTTTCGCTAAATGCTTTTGAGTCTTTTATTACATTGCTCTTAAAACATTTCTTTTGTTGTTTTGTCTATTTTTTTTTTTTTTTTACCCAGAATTACCAAATATGACTGAGGCAGTTATATTTTGAACGTGATATTTTTGGGTGCACATGTGGTCTGATCAGGAATCACTTAAACCACACAAAGTAGCCTACTCTTGATGTTTTTTTTTTTTTTTTAGTTAATTGTTAAATGTACAACACAATTCATTCCGGAATAAACATTATCATGATTAAGTAAAACATATTCCTTACAGTCATGTTCACTACACAAAGGATCGTTATTCATTTTGTGACTCTGTCGTTCCAAACTCATCTAGTCCAAATGACTTTATTTCCTTCTTTCCAATTCAGCGCATTTCTAATCCTTTCCTAATTTAACCGTGTTAACATTACATTTCCTAATCCTTTCTACAGGAATGTTTCTTTTCTTCTTTGAACTAAACAAACTGATTATGAAGTACGTAGTTTTAAAGAGGGTTAATTTATTTTTCCTGGAACTTCTACATAAACTGGCCAACCAAAACAATCAAAAAATTTTATTTATGACACAATCACGTTTTTTTTTTTTTTTTCCGCAAACAGATTTTGTGTCCTATATTTAGTTCTAAAAATGAGCATGGACTTATATAAAACAGAACACAATTAAGGTAAATCTAGACAAATAACAACTAAAAAAATAAATCCCCAAAACCTTAACGCTACTCCAGGGAAACAACTGCAATAACAAAAACCAAAAGAACAAGTATATTTTTATTTTTATCTATTGATCTATAGATTATATCTTATCTGGCCCAAGAACAAGTTTGTGGTCTCACCAGCCGGACATAATTATTATCAGGTGACTAAAGATGTGATAGGCAGCTTTGAAGAAAGATGTGAATCTAATTGTTTTAAAGTCGTTATCATCAACATAAAGAGTATTCTCATTAAATACTGCTCAAGAAATAAGAATAATAATGTCTTAAGGTTGCTATTAAAGGATTCATTTTCAATGGGTTCAGAAAAAGACGAGAAAACATGCAGATGTATAAAGCCATAGCCTATATGAAAGCAAATATGTAAGATATTTCCAGCGAAAGGACCGCATTCCTTGTGTCAATATAACGAGTGATACTACATACAAGAACAAAAAAAAAAAAAAAAAGTGAGAAGTAAACAAACATAAATCTAGCCTTTACCATAAAATTTGCATGGTAATGCGCAAATTCTATGCAGATACTGAGTAGGAAACATAAGCATGCCTTCGTCAAACCAAAGAGAACTTTGGTCAAACCTTAAAGGTAACTGTATGTAGGACCACTCTTTGACTATCATATTGTAAAATATTTATCGACTAAAATCAAGAACTAATAAATAAATAAATTATCAATAAATAAATAAGCAACTAAATTAAAGATAAACAAATAAAAATGTAAATAAAGAAATAAACAAACACATAAATAGATGAATAAATAAAGAACAATAAAAAGAAATAAATATTTAGATAAATACACAAGAATTTAAATAGATGCAGCAGAAATAAATAGATAAATAAATTTTATTAAAGTACAAAAATCGTAGACAAGAAAATCTATGCAATTATATTGAACAAAAATTTCATTTTAGCCATGTAAATTCACTTGTTTGACTTCTGCATGACTTGTTTCAGTTTTATGAAATCAAGTAATAGCGGTACAAACAGATGCGTATGGCAATACGTACTAAGGGTTTAAAATGGTTTGCCATTTTGTTGAATCTAATTTTGGAATCAAGCCCTCCCCTCGCACAGCGTGTTTCAACTTGCTCAGATGTTATTGCCGTGTTTTCAAAATAACGCTAAAACAACGGTTACTGTTGAGTGTTTCTGCAGATACCAAGAATAACTTCCCTGTTAGACTTTAGTTCATTGTATTCAATTTCGAAATGCTATGACCAGAAGTTTACGAGTACATGAGACTTGTTTGCAATTTACAGCTATATTTTGTTGCAGCTTTAGGGCTTTCAGGGGACCTTCTCCTCTCTGAGATTCAATATACACTTTGAAGTTAAAAAAAAAAAAAAATAGGACATACATACAATAAATTGAAGTTACAATGAATAAATTATCGCTCAAAAACATTAATTGTTCAATAGTATATATCTATGATTTGTAAAAGGTATAGCCTACATGTAATAGTGATTTCGCCATATTGATCTATGTGAAGAATAAAATAAGGAATTGGCTAGTGTTACCTATGGTCCCATTCTCGTATCATAATATAATTATTTTTACGAAACAGAAAAGCCACGTTCGTGAATATGTTATCTTTTTTTTTTTTTTTCTGACCTACCCACTTACCTGACGATATACATTTTGTACTAACTGGAAACTTTTGTTCTCAAGTCGGAGAAAAAAGCCTTAAGGGTTGAAACTGTCGCGTTGTCCTTTTCATAATTTCTCGTGAAGAACCTGATCAGTTATTTTATACTGTACAAGAATAGGTTCTTTGCACCACTGTAACGCAACAGGCTGACTGTGGCTGGTAAAATAACCTTTGTCATTTATTTTTAGAATGTATAGTCACACTGCTATTTTTATATCAACTATTTACCTGACATAAAAATGTGAATCTGGATTTTAGATTCTCACGTCTGAAAACTGTCCTCGGCGTTCCTGTTCAATATGTGATAAATACACTTGTAAGCTCTGCCTATTTCCTTTGTGTACTTCGAACACATTCTGTGACGAAAGATTTTTTTTTTTTTAATGGAATCTACAAAATGCATGTTCCGTATAAAACTTCCAGAGAAATCAATAACCAAGAGGCGATAGGTGATAGCAATTAAAAATCCCCAGCTGGGTCTAAATTTCGGTGATATACCGTATCAGGCCAAAGTATTGCTGTTGTTATCAGGCCATATTCCTGCTTTACTAGTACAGTGCCTCTGAATCTGTGGGTTCTAATAACCAACTGCTGGACACCAGCGAGAAACACACACACACACACACACACACAGAGAGAGAGAGAGAGGGAGAGGAAGAGAGAGAAGAAAGACTTATATAGTACTGCCATTTGATATGGGTGACTGCGCCCTACAATATGAACACCTAATATTATAATATCTTTTTTTTTCTTTTAAAATCATTCACAGTTGGAAAGACAAATCACTCAGCCTTGGCCTCAAAATCAGAATAATGAATGTCTCGTGCTGACAATAATGACCTACGATGCCGAGAGATGGACACTCATAGAGAAAGACAAGAAGAAAATAATGTCGGCAGAAATGTGGTTTGATCGAAGAACTGTGAGAATCATTTGGAAGGTCACGGAGACTAATGAAAATACATATTCTTAAAGAATTTAAAGCTGAAAGAGAGCTGTTACTTGTTACAAATCATTATAAAGAAGAATTGTATATTCTTGGGAATGTCTGTATACTTCTCTTTCAACTTTCTATGGGTAGTTATCTCTGTAAATTTATGTGTCTGTCGAAATGTACAATGTTCATTTAATATGAAGGATGTCATTCAATGAAACCTGGAAGGAAATAGAAGAGGCAGACCAAGAATATGTTATATGGAAAACAAGGAATGAACAAACAAAACAAAACAGTGAAATATTCCCCTGACACAAGAGAGATGACGCAATGTAGCAAGGACATCGACGCGAGCAGCAAGTGACAACAGAGTAGAAGCTGGACAGTGTGTGCGTGAATGAATGTCTTAATGGAGTTTTACTGAACAAAGTGCTGGTCAATCCATAGTTCTAATGTAGAAGGCCCTACTTACTGGCACACTTTTTTATTGAGTGAGAGAGAGAGAGAGAGAGAGAGAGAAAAGGAGACACTTAATGTAACACTAATCCCGGTTCTTTTGCTAGCGCACCTGAATGACTTATAATTGGTTTGATGGCTGAGCTTTAGTTCCCAATTTCCCCCCTCCCCCAACCTGATTGTTTCGAAGCAAATAGTAGGGGATTACTTAAAGTTCAAGTGTAATCCTAACGATCAAACCAAAACTGTAATGCTCTCTGTAAGCAGAGAGTAAATAACAAAAGACATTTGAAAACCGACAACAATGCATTCCACACTTTCCATAAGACTAATGTTCTATGTGATCTCAAGGGTATTTACTTTACCTCTGTTGAAATATGACAGCTTGTGAAAAACAACTAATCCTTATGAAAATCACACAAATCAAGTGAACAAACAAACAAAACAAACAAAAACTGAGTGAAATTTCCTTGACAAATTTGTTTTATTATTTAAAATTGCCACTGTTAAATGCAAGATTAGACATGGGGGTACTCAAGTGGGATGGGGGGGGGGGGGACGGGACGGGTGGAGGAGAAATTTAGAATAATATGTCCCGCAACCACCTGAAGTGAGTCTCATTTTTTTTTCTTCTTCTTCTTCTTTTTATCTTCTGAATTATTGGTGTCACTCAAGAGAGGAATAAGTAAATTTTATGTCCGTCCGTGCAAATAAATAAATTAATTAAATGAATAGATAACTAAATGAATAAATGGATGAATAAATAAATGAATAAAGAAATAAATAAACGAATAAACGGATGAATGAATAAATACATATGCATATACCCAAAACTCTTCTGACTTCAAGGTATTCGTGCTCAAAGATAATTCCTGAGACCCCATGGTCAGTAAAATAAGATTTTCTTCCTTTTGACATCCGATCCGTTTCTCCCGGTCGCACCACACATGAATGAAAAGTCTCTCATAAATACAGCATTCTGTCTATATAAGAAATGGGTTATGTATGTTTTTATGCTAATTCTCTCTCTCTCTCTTTCTCTCTCTCTCTAATTTGAGAGACTTTACAAGCAGTCAGTTTGTAAAGATCCTTTACGTGGTCCGAAAGCTTGCAGAAGTGACGCATAAAATGTCCTTCAAAAATATAAATTGTGCATGCCAGTACTTCAAAAAATTATTTTGAGTTCAGTACATGTTTATTTCAATGTGCGTTGCTCAGAGGGACAACGGCAGAACTTGCCTGAGCTTAAAATGGGAGCCTAAACGTCACAAAATATGTGTGAAAATTAGAAAGTTTATGTTAAGTTTGGTATTCAACACGCAGGCGTTTCTGTGATTGCAGAATCTGGGAATGCAATTTCCATTCTCATTCTACAAACAATAATGCGGTGCAAAAACGTATGCACACACTGCTTGGTTTAGTTTTGAATTGAAAATTATCCCTCAAGAAAAATAATAATCTGATCAGCTATTCATGAACCCACAAGTTGAGTTGTGGCATCTTTTGTGTACTGGGTGGGTGGAAGAACCGAAATTGCTTCTTTTGTGCATTCTGGATGAGACGAAAACTCGCTGACAGGATCGAGGAGGACAAGGCGATTCTCTCCATCAAACACCTAAGGAACAAAACATGTATATTTAGAGATTTAAAAAAATCAAAACAAACAAAAGCCAAGTCTAAAGAACTATAAATGTCAAGATGATAATAAAGTCATATGAGGATTGCCTCAAAAAGTTTTCATAAGAATTGGGCAACGCATGCGCGTGCCCACACATACACGCATACGCAAACACACCCTCAATGACATTAATGATCGAACTATTGCCTAATGATCAACTAGCAACAAACCATAAATGATTAACTAAGTAGCTAACCATCTATCCATCCACCCATCCAACCATCCAATCACCCAACTATCGAAAATAGCCAACCAATTACCATCCCACATGGTCATTCCCGTCGTGTTATAATTATTTCTCCTATTACCAGGCAACCTCCAAATACATGTTATTGTACCAAGCACTGAACATGACAAAGATACCATGCACCAGTGCAAGATACATCTTGGGAAGACCTTTATCTTTTATTGGCAGTCTCTTTGTGTGGAAACCGGTGCATGAAAAGGAACAAGAAATTTGATTTTAAACAATTCTTTAACAAACTCTTCTCTCACAAGCCTACAATCCCCATTTACAGTTTTATGTAGGCCTACATTAGAAAAGATCAGGCAAAGATTAACTTTATTTAATATCTCAGGCGACTTTTAGTCAGAAATAAGACTGATAGGCTTCGTGCAAAGATAGCAAACAGTTAATACGTTGTTTTTTAGCCTATTGTCACTCTCCTTTATGCAGAATATCAATTCAGAATAAACACAAAATAGAACAGGAAAATTTTAGGCCATGTTTGTAATCTTTTTCAAGTGGGGAAAGTTAAAGGTGAGCGATGAATCACCAAAGTGAAAGTCGACTGAGTCTACTGACTATGTAAATTTCTCTCACAGACCTAGCTCAGTGAACATCAGACAGGAGCGCAACATGAAAAAAAGAGGACCACATTAGATTTCGGTACTGTTCATATTTCTCATCACCTGTTCATCTGAGCCAGATTGTCTTCATACGTGTCACATTCAAATTTTAATCTTCGTACCCTCATTCTGCGACTACTGGTAATAACACTGCACTTAAGGAAGCTCATCATGTATAACAGCAAGTTTCACTATCATTGAGTTATATCTTTCTCTTGACAGTTGTGCTTGGACGACAGTCTGGGGCCTACGGAAAGAAGATCTTTACACATGTAATTATATTCGCGTGGTAGGAATTACCTAGTGACATCTTGTATGTGTCACTGCAAACTGTACAAAAAAAAAAAAGGTACTCTTCCCTCACTTTTCTAGCCCCTCTCCCTTTCCAAAGACAGATATTCCTGAGAAATACTTGCCCCAAAAGCGATTTATCTTTTCCTGTAGACCTATAATTAATTCTTGCTCGTTTGTTTGTTTGTTATGGTTGTTGTTGTTTCCAAAGGTTAAACATACCCAGCGAAAAATATCTTGGGAATTAAAGGTTTTCACCCCACAGTGAACTATTTCATGTATTATCTGCTGCTGTTGTCCCAAATGGGACCTTTTTTTTTCACAATTCTTATCATTAGTTCCTGACAGAGAGCGGTTAACTTGTTACCCACACACACACACACACACAAAGTACTCAGGCTGAGTTAATTATTAGCACCAATGGAAAGCTTTTTATCCCTTTTGGGAATATTACGTTTAATAAGACAAACAAGAATCCCAGTTGTGTCTGAGGTGCCATTACGTTTCTTCCCATTACGTTTCTTCCCAATCAAAATTTAATGTACTCATTCGTTATTTCTTAGAAAGAGAGAATGCTGGCTGAGACAAAACAAGACTTAACAAATGAATAAATAAGTAAATTTCTTGTTGTTGTTGTTGTTGTTGTTGCTGCAGCTGCTTAGATATGGTGTCCACCCTGCTACATTTACACGGCCAGTCCTCTGTTGCCCATTCCGGCATTGTCAAAGAACTGAAACATAAATAAAAAAGTCCGTCCGAAGTCTAGTTTCATCTCTGTCAGAACTCAGGGGAAGTAATCAAGGAAACCTTATTTCTCAAAACTTGAATGTGATCACATAGTGTCGTTTTCATTTTCACTCCTCACTTCATTTCTACCTGGCCCAAGAAAACGTCTGTGGTAAACAAGAGCTTATACTATTTAAACTGGAGAGCCGCCTGATGACGTCAGACATGCTGGATGTGGAGCCATGTCCGTGAGGGAAAGACACCTAGTTAACACCGTTCAGGTATTGATGATTCACCAATGAAAGAAATTCACACTATCATCATCTCATGATTGCAAGTCTGTTGTATTCTGTCCTTGCTGTAGCTCCCGATTAAAAAAAAAAAAAATCCGTTTGTTTACAACAAAACATCCACTAGATCATAATAGTGACTAACTCCGTGCCTCATAAAGGATGCTAAGCAAAGCAAAATAGCAACGCCTCCATGGCCATGGCGTCCAGTGTTTGCACGCGAGACACAGAGTGTTTTGTTAAGGCGAAAGCTCCTTGGTGGTAAACATACTTCCTCTGAGACATATCGGCTGTGTGGAGATTTGATAAGGGTATTGGAAAACTCAATTTGAATATTTACTGGCCGTTACTATCATCTTTTTTTTAAAGAGGTAATCTTTGAAAGTTATATCCTACGATTTTTCTCAAAACCATTATTTTCAATGCTCGAAAGCAATATAACTACATCTATAAATTTACATGGTGGCTTATTAAATACAAATATGTAGATTATTATCTCCACCAAAGGAATATATATGAGAAACAAACAAACAAAGATGAAACATATCAAAGACAAAAACAAATATATCGGCTTATATCGCCTTACTTGGCATTGTGCCGGTCAATATAAACGTTGCTTAAGTAACATAAACATGTCCTTCCCAACATTAGCAGTAGATAGAAGGACCATTGTACTGAGGACAGGAAAAATTGATCTCTTGAAATTCCTATGTATCCCCTATTTAAATAAAAAAAAAGGGGTGGGGGGGGGGGGACACATCGGATTCTTTTTGATAATGCAGACAGGATCATATCAACAAATAGATATAACAACTACAATAACTACATGAAAAAAAAATTATAAGCTCTACTATGTTTCAAAACGTAAAAAGAAACACCATGCAATGAAATACAATAAACTATTTTGTTTAAAAAAAAAAAATTAAATCAAATGTCTCAAAAACAACCGATGATTGAGTAAAGCTAAACTTTCTATGAGCACTGATAAAGATATTGTTCATTATGAAAGTTTTATCAAAAATTTTATTTTTTGTTTTTATATTTTGATTGAAGTATGTCCGTACCAGCTGAGTCATTCTATGTGTCGGTATTCCGAAAGTGCTGACGAATGTTTATCTATGACCTATTTCCTGCCGGGGACGAGTCATCCGTATTGCTTAATATACACCCCAAAAATGCCCTTCGTACTTTGTTCATGTTGTTCGCAATTCCCATTTGAAATAAACAAACAAACAAATAAACAAACAAAAACAGCCGCATCTTTGAACCTGTTTGTGTACTAAGTGTCTCTTTCTGAGCTGTTCAACTGGCGATATTGAAAGATATCAGGATTTACATCAGTCTCCTTAAAGCTGTGCCATCTTTGAAAAAGTTTATCGGAGGCCATGTCTATTTCTTTTATACAAAGAATATTAAATTTTGTTGCACCACTGTTACGCAATATCTTGTTTCTTTTTAAGACTCGAGGACTATTTATAGAACTTAAAGAGATACCGTATAGAAATCGATAGTGCCAATAATATTGATCTATTTCCAGAACAGGCGCGCTGAACAGGAGAATTCCTCGGTCCCTGCCCCCGCCCCCCAACTTGCTCTTTTGTTATTAATCCCTGGATCTCCCTGTGTTGCTCACAGGCTTAGAAAGAAGACTTGAAGGGGTAATTCTCTCTCATTTTTAAGACGACCAGGGGATGAACACGAGTAAATACGATATCCGGTCCACTTTTTGTTCCCTCTTCCACGAGTTCGGTTCTATTTTTATCCATCTACACATTCCACATGCTATAAATTGTGCTGAACCATTTCTGCTAATAAAAGAAAAAGGGGGGATGGGGCGGGCTATAAATAAGTAAGACTTCCTTTTGGAATTACCAGTGTAACATAGATTGCAGTCCTGGTTTTGTCTAATTTCTAATTTTATCGTCTTGACAACTGTCTTTTTCAATAGGTCTACTCAGATATGACAACGCAAGGTCTCTTTGGAAAGGTCTACCTGAATACTTCGTGTCGATACTCTAAAAATATCTGTAACGTAACATGATCCACAAAGCCTTTCAGCTGGTTCATCTTGCGCTAAATTGGGGGGGGGGGGGGGGATTCCCTGGTTCCAACAGCCAACTTCC
>JBCAUA010838040.1:0-13819 GCA_038406235.1 Peronia verruculata
AAGACACACACGTACACGACAACGCAGGCTGCTAAGAGTAACCCCTCGCAGTCCACCTTGGGATTAGAATCAGAGCAGTCAGCACAGCAAACAATACACCAAGTCACAGGTCAAGAAGTATCCTTGTACTTATGAAGATTAAGACTTGTTCTAGATCAGAAGTTTAAATGAATGCTGGTCTTGTTAAAAAAAAAATAAAATATTATAGATTATTATTTATACGGCTTTGGTAAGCTTTTCAATCTCCTGTCATGGTAGTTATCTCAGCTGGTCCTCGACCATAGTAAAAAATAATAAAACACTAAATTGTATTTTGATCACTTTTTAATGGTCTTGTTTCCAAATCTTCGACCTTTTTATGCCATCACATAGTATTTCCTTACTTTTAGTAGTTTTGATACTTTCTGTTACTGAAGAATGATTGCTTTTATACTATGAGTCTTAAAAATAACTGTCTTCACACAATATATCCTTAAAGGGTAACTGTTTTGATACTGTCTATGACTTAATAATAACTCAGTGTTTTCATATCATCATAACTTCCTAAGAATATCTCCTATACCACTTGAGAATTACTTCTAAGCCATCTATCACTTCCTTATCACTGCTTTCATACCCTTTGACCTTATTATTTTTTCAAAACTCTCTTTAACTTCTTTAACCTCTTCACTGATTTGTTGGCGTACTAGGTATGTCATAACTTGACTGGGAACAGAACAATTATACTATTGGTATAGTGCATATCACTGTAAAAGATGGTTTTACGGTAATGTACATTACACGTATATAGCGCATCTGACACTGGTCATATTATGATGTATGTTGTACCTCAATAGAGCAGTTGAAGGGCTTTCGATCTCAACTGAAATGAAATTGTGTTATAATTAACTGGTGATTTTGCCCAATTTGTGAAATTTTCATAGCACTAGGGGGTGAAATATGCACAGTAGTGGTGGGGTTAAAATTGAGAGTATACCATATGCAAACGCCCTCATAACTGTTTTATACCATCTAAGATCTCCAGATAACTGCAGTTATACCATCTATGAACTCCTTATAATTGTTTTTTAATACCATCTATGAATTCTAAATTTAGCTGCTGTATCATCTATGATTTCCCAAGAATTGCCTTTACAGCATTTTTTTTATCACTTCCTCATAAATCTATTTATGCCATCTATAATCAAAAATGTTTTTATGTCATTCATTATTTCCCTATAACTGTTTTTATATCAATGGATGACTTCCTCAAAATTGCTTTTATACAACCTATGATTTTATAAAATGTATTTGCTTTCATCTGCTTTTGAGTTAACTGAGGCTATATATAGGTGCTATGAGTGAAGACATGTTCCTCATTTTGTTTATTTTGGGAAGGATTCATTTATATTTTGCTACCCTGACATTGTCTGATGTGAGCTTTTCATTTTTGCAACAAACTGAGGGCTCATAGATATATGTGAAAATAATGACTTGCCTTTGCTCATAGACATGTATTGGATCTGTTTTCTTCCACTAACTGAACTAACACAATGTCTGGTCTGTTCTTTCTGCCCTGGCTCACTATAAAAAATTTCTTTGCAGAGGCCAAAGTTTAACTGTGTAAAGATAGGCTATTTAATCAAGGCTCCAGGCTCAACAAGCAAAAGCTGCTTTAAAAGAAAAAAAAAAAAAAAAAACTCCATGCGTATCTTCTTCATCAAACACTAAATAAAGAACAAAGTGCCAAATGTTAAACAAAGTCACAGATTTGACATCACTGTATGCATTTCAGAAAACGCAAAAAAAAAAAAAAAGCGAGAGCTAGAAAAAAAAAAAAAAAAAACAGGGGAAGAAACACCACTAAATTAATGTGTACTGTAATAAAGAATACAGAGCATAAATGATTATAAGGTCAGTTCAGATACAAGTAAGTCACAAAAAAAAAAAAAAAAAGAAGAAGACTGGCTGTATTCATGGTGCGTGGCCATGAAAGTGTGAAACTTTTACCCATGGCTCATCTCGTGTTCTTGGCACGCCTCCCAAAGCTGAGCCATAAGGGGTGCATCTGCCCTGTTACATGATACAAAAAGAAAAAAAAAATTTCCCCAAATTGTGTGGACAATGACCATGAACGACAAAAAAAAAAAGAGAGAGAGAGAGTAATTCCATCTGCCAGGAAAAAAAATATTTACATCAATTGGGCTAGAGGCATATTTCAATTTGTCAGTGTACAATGCAATCATGTGAAGCTTTCAATTCTGGATATCTCACCAATTTAAAAAAAACCAAAGCTGATTTCAGTGATGAATAAATCATTCTTGTTCAAAGTAAACAAGCAGATTTGATGTTCAGCTGAATGTTTAAAACACTGAAATAAAAATAAAAATAAGGACTAGAATTGTCATTGTCCTACAATACTACTCCCTAATTCACTAAATAAGAGGTACCAAATAAGATTCTGTATGTTATCCGTACTCTCTGTAATATTTTAAGGTTCTTTTATATTGTGTTACTTGTGACAACTAAAACTAACAATTGTCTTGCTGCCTGTCAAAATGACCAAACAGAGGTATTATCATCAGGCAAAACCTTGATTCACACTTTCATGTAGTGCAAAAAGTTCAAGCTAGCTCGACTGTAGCCAGTGATACTGAGAAAAAGAGGTGGACTCACAGCACCAGCTAAAATTAGGAGAACATTTCAGTGAAGACTTAATTTTCACTTCACAGCATCTTTGTCCATAGGAGCAACATTTTCTCATTCTGAAATGAATGTTGTTGTTTTTTTTTTTTCAATTTATCCAAACATTGACATCATATCACCTTCATCACATTCAACACCTAAGTTCAGCGACTTAGGACTTAACCTGACTGGCTGTCAGAAAAGTTCTGCTTACAATGCTTTTTCTGTAACCCTGTCATTAAAGAGTAATCCTACACAAGTGTGCTCGTCTAACTAAAGTTGCATTCTGTTTGATCCTGTATCGTACTTGGGATCAGCCAACTTGGTCTTGTGAGTATTGTAGTATTGTGTCTCTGTTTCACAGTGTATCAACACAATTATAGCTATGATGTGATTAATATGGTAGATCACCTTTTAATTGCAATCAGGTCAAAATTATAAGTGGGGCCTTTCAAAAGTGATACGTTTACAGAAATGACTATTCATCTTGAACTCTCCATGAATACTTAGTAGTTCATTATTTTTTTTTTCTGTGAAAAGTCCTTTCAGAACTTGAAGCAAAAACAGGAGTCATTCTATCTCAATTTTTCCACAGACATGGCTCAATTACATGTACTTCACAATTGCAGATGGCAGTTTGGTAAAATATTTAATTTTCTTAGCACCATACTCTTTGCCAAGATTCTTTCTCAGGCTATAAATCTACAGGACCAGATCTATACAATGGGGGTAGCTGAAGGGAGGTATGAAATAGGATTATCACAGCAGCTCTCAAACAAGGAAGGATTTAAAAGTCAATAGAATAAACTAAACAGAACAAAAGAAAGGCACTTGACCACTGTATCAAGCTCTTAACTTACATTGAAGGACGACCATGTCAAAAAAAAAAAAAAAAGAAATGCTGTGGCGCTCTCTCTTTGCCACTGATATTCAACTTCTGCATCAAGCCCTTAAGCAGTTTCACACAAAGTGACCACAAGAATGTACTTTTTACTTGCTCTTTTTCTAAGTGACATTTTACAACTATATCATGCAAGCATATAACATCTAAGAGAAGTAGCCTCCATACTTGTGAGTATGCAATATGTTTTTCCCTTTGCTTTGCTTACTTTCTGCAACCTCAATTTTGCTGATGCCATATTCTTTCTTCCCCCTGTCCCTCATCTCAAACTACAGAACTTATCTACTTGTTTATCACACCAAAAGAAAAAAAAAAATTCTGATCAGATAACTGTATTCACTGCTGTGATAACAGTAAAGTAAAATAAAATAAAATATGAACGACATGACAAGAGGGTAAACTAAAAACACTTTGTGATGACTGGCCATGAAATGACAAAGATTAAAAAAGAAAAGACCATTTAAAAACTAAGTTCACAAAGAAGAGAGACATGCAGTGATAATGTGTGGCAGTGAGAATGAGAGAAAGCACAGGCAGAGTAAGCCACCCCTCAGATTTCCTCTCTCAGCCATTGCAGTGGTCTTAGGCATGCAAAGGAGGAGAGTTTGGCTTGGGCAAACACACAACCACACTTGACTGGCTTTTTGGACTAAATCAATCTAACTGGACCCAGGCAGGGAAAGTTCATCAGGAAATAATAGCCACACAAATGTTACTACATAACAAAAATACATGTATGTGAATGTCATATTTTCAAGGATTCAAAAAGGAGATATTATTATAAAATGTATCAGTGATGGGAAAAAAAAAAAAAAACATACACGCACACACAACAAGAACACTAAAAACCATTTATAATACAGAGAAAGCTAAAAATATGAAAAATGATCATGAAACAGCACACTTTTGTTTGGGCAATAGACTCAGTGCAAATGGCAACAAAATGTGCCTTTAGAGGGATGATGAAAAGTAACCATCTTGTTTTAATGAAAACAATATCAGCATTCATGTAGATCTATGACAATGGTAAATAAAAGGCCCAATGGGTTCTTTAAATCTTCTTGGTCCACAAGTAAACAAATCTGAAATCCAATCAAATGCACATCAATAAAACATAGTGAGTCAAGTTCTGTATATCTTGTCTGTCATCTGAGCCATCATATCCTGTAACATTCATGGCAAACCAAAAATAAAAAAAGACCTAATGAGTCCACAAATGGAGGAACAAAACAAAACATAAAGCAAAAAAAAAAAAAGACAAAGAAGAACAACAAAAAACTATTCAGAAAATAACAGCTATATTCATACATGTAAGTAAAGGATGGATTTCTCAAAAAGGAGACATGGATTAAAGTTCATAATAAACTGCAATAGCCTTCCATTCTGGAAAGTTCTGCACCTTTGGTGCATATGATAACACTGCTGAAAAATGGTAGCCATAAGATGACACAATAATTATTCTACAATGGCCCAAGTCTGTTTCAACCATTTTGAGAAATGAGCCAAAACATTTCTGCAAAAAGTCAAAACTATGGTTCAGACAAAAAGTAGATTTTGATGTGAACTATATAAAAAAAGCATTTAATTAACAGAGCAAAATGATGACTTATAAATTGGGTTGTTGTGTTGGTGATCATGGCTACCATTATTGCTCAAAATCTCAAAAACAATGACTTAGGCAACAGTAGAATTACTGTGAGGCAACAGAACAATTCATGAAAATCCCATGACAATTTTTAGTAACCATGCCCCATGTTAGTCAACCAGCATGCACTGCTAAATAAGAACAATGGCCAATGATCAATCATATTGGTCATAGATCAGTCACTGGCCAATGGTCAATCATACTGGTGTCAATATCACGGGGTCATCAAGCCCAATGCTCAGTTATATCTGATGTATGGTTGTATTGACTGATGTTTAATCAGTTGGACTGGCTGTTGGAAGCAATGTCTGATGTTGGTCATAAAGGATGGTCTGGTTTCAAACAAAATTAAATATTCCAAATCTGATGTGATTGAGTGCTGATAACAATGCCCAAATTTTAAAATAGAAATATGGGATGAAGCATTTATCAATTTCATTTAAATGTCTAATGTGCAGTTATCTGGGATGGATTGGTATCTCTAGCTATGCTTGATCTTCGGTCATAAGATTAGGAGTGTGTGACTTTCAATCATGGCCAATAATTTTTTAACAACGTCTGATGTTCAACAACATGAAGGAAACTGGTTTTCACAAGAGAAAAAAAAGTGCAGTGAATCAGTTCACATGGAATGGATGTGTTGTCACGGGAAAAGTAATGTCCAGTCAAATGGACCAACTAACAATAACAATGCCCTGTGTTCAATCAAATGAAACAGATTGGTCAATATGAAGAATATCTGACATTTGACAATATGGTGTGTCTAGAGAGATTCATGGCTTATGCTCATCTTTTGTATTTATACTGGATCCAAACTGGGAGTAGGACTGGGAACTACTAAGCTGGATGTGAAAATAAAAGCAAAGCATTCCAAGGCAGTACCCCAGGTTCTTATTAATATTTATCAGCTATAAAGACCAAGCGAGTAATGGCATGCAAACAGACAGACTTGAAGGCCACACAACAAATACAGAATATGTATTTAGTTCTAGCTTAACATCCTCTCTTACACACTGTTAAGCTTATTTTTGCCAGCTTCAAATTCAATATGTTGGGTGATTACTTTCATACTAAAGGTGTATTTACTCCTTATAAAATTAATACACTTCCTTGTCATGAGCTTTGTATCAGTAAAAAGTAGACGCAAGGATCCAGTTCCAAACCACTCTTATCTATCATGTAAAACTGACTGACTTCTAAAATCTACGTGTTTTGCACTATGCTGTTTGAATGATTGCCTTTAAATTCTTTTCTTTTTTTTTTTCTTTTTTTTTTAATGATCATCTTTTGTGTTGAACCATCATGGACGAGAGTTTGATAAATGCAGATTTCACAGAAACAAAAAAAAAACAAATCTTCATTCTAGTAGTTCAGGAGAACAGTGTTAGTACTATATTCTGGCTTTGATACTAAACAAAAGATAATCACAAGGCTCATTATTCAAATTATCAGCTCAAACGCTTGTTTAAAGGAGAGAGGTTCTGAAATGAATTCACAACACATAACACAAAGTCTTAATGATACCACTACAAAAAAAAATCCCACTGAAGAATATATGAATAAGGATCTGTGCACCTCATTGTTTGATGTAAGCATTATAGCCTGAAGCATTGAGAAATACAGAAAAGAAAAGGGGCGGGGGAGGCAGAAGCCACCTTCAACTTCAAATAATTTACATTCTTCAGCATTTACTGACTGATGAGTACATACATGTATTCATATCTCCTTTAGTTCAGAGGCGTCAATTGCATGTTATATCCTTCATGATCTTCCACCATCTTAACTCTTCTATCGGTGTAGACAAGGTCTGTTATGTCATGGCAGAAGCTCAAGGCTACAAGCTTTAATAAGCAGCTCTGAATTGTAAGCCTCGGTAGCTGTTCTCTCCCATACAAGATTATCCTAGTATTCCAGCATGAGCAAAAACATTTTGACTTTTAAAGACCTCACAGTTATTGCATGTTGCATTTTGCAAATCATACAGACAAATTTTTGTCGGGACAATAATCTCTTCTTTAAAACCCTAAAATGTAAAATGCTGATGCAAAAGAAACAATAAATCTTGGTGGTGTAGAGACGATTTCCATAATCCTGTATATAATCAAAAGATATGCAAAGATAACTTATTTATATTTTGTACCCAAAAAGATATTATTTCTTTTATTTAATTTTTCTAGTCTTCACAGCAAAGAGGCTCATGTGCTAGGAAGGATTTCTAGTGTCAGTTGGGATTTCCAGACAAAAAAAAAAGGACTGCTTGTGCAATGAAAGGAAATTTTCAGTATTCCAGAGTGGGTTTCTTTGCTGGGCAGGAATTTTTTTTTTTTTTTTTGTGCTTGAAGATTTCACTTTGTGATGAAAAAAAAGGGGTCTCAGAAAATGTGCCCAGGGGATTTCTCACTACAAAATTCATCTTATAATGAGAAATTCATCAATCAGAACCATAGGCTGATCAAACAGCAGGAAAAATGTGCATGAAAACAACTTGGGTGATAAAGAGAGCAAAACATCAAGATGCCATTCTGACACTGGATTTGAAAAGCAAATTTTGTTTGTCATGAACAATATTCCACTTCTTCAATGGAGTAAATGTGAAAGGGGATGGCGGAGAGTAGCAGTGGAGGAGTAAGGGCAAAAAAAAAAAAAAAAAGATGAAAAGAATGGTGAAACAGTTTCTTTTTTTTTCTTTTTGTTTACCCCGCAGCAAAGTCATCACTGAAAACCACCTCCCACAGTTGGGAGAGAATAGGTGCATCTCCCCTGATAAACAGAGGCAGAGAAAAGTGAAAAAAAAAAAAAAAATTAAACAGATATGTCGACAAATGGACTTAGGGTTTAATGACATAAATAGAAGCTTGGCAAATCATAAATCTCATGAAGAGATAGGCCCATCTGGACAAAGATGAGCTAGAGACATTTTACTTGGATGAATGTCACAGTGGGAAATGAATTGGACTTCAAGGGACTGAAGTAATATGTATGAGGCTTGGTTGCCTGGTGTATGTTTAGAATACACACATACATACACACTAAATATTTTACAAACAAATTTCTGAAATCCCATCCCATCTGGCTAGATATCAGCGAACTGTCATTGCTAAAGTCAGAGAAGCAATCCAATGAAACAAGCCAAAGGAACAGGAAACAGTATGACCAAGGCCTATAACAGGCTCTTGTTCACAGACTTATTTAGTCTCTGGCTGACATCTTTGGTTGGCATTCTAGAACCAAGTCTTTGGCTGGAAAAACCACAACAATTATAATGCAAACCCCATACCCAGCAAGTGATGATGTGCATGTACTGATATTACTTCTCCTGCAAAATGTCCAGAAAAAATTTGTTTCTCCTTCTGCTGACTTTTTAACCAGAAATTTTTTTAGCTTCGCCTTCATATTCAGTTATTTGTTCATCCACAACCAAAATCAACAAGCCAAAAATAATAATATTGCAGTCTGCAGCATAATATATAATATGTAAGCACATAGTGTAACCAAATAAGTTAGAGATAACTTATTTATTGTTGAAAACATGAGGCATGTTTTTTCACAAACCCCAAGGAGATCAGCAAGAAAAATTACAGAAATTCTTGACATTTTTTTTTTAAAGGATTACAGAAAAGAAAAAGAATTATATATGAAATAAAAAAAAGCAGTAGTACAGAAAATACAGAACAGGTGCAGCTAAGAGAAAAAGATGTGGTTTGAAAGGAAATATGCTTTAGATTTTATAGCCAGCATGAATACTGTGCCATATCTATAACAGTCTTTTTCACTACATGGCATGTAAATTATTGTTTGCAACTGTCTACTGCTGATAAGCTACTCTCTAGGTTGACCTGATCTCTGCCTGTCCCAATTATTCCTTAGAATAAATACTAATGTTGACAGAAGCACCTGAGGTAAACAATACATTATGGATAGTGCACAAGAACAACAAACTCAAAGAGAGCCCTGCTGCCTAATTTGACAATGCTCTCACTAGGTTCCATGACAGGGGAAAAGTTTTCATGCTGTTAGTTCATGCAAACAGTAGTATAAGACCTACATGTTAGAAAAAGCTATATGGTTACAATACACATGACAGCTTTGAATAATTCATCTCAAGACTCTGGGAGCAAGTTCACATTATAATATAAGCGTACATACAGTGTACATTAAAATACAGTGAATTAAATCATGTTTTCTCTCCGAGAGCTAACACTTACTAGGACTGTTTTAACTCAAATGCTACAGAGCAAGATAATTATTGAAAGCTGAACAAGGCCGTCATAAATAGTATCAATCTCAACTTAAAGAGTTTTTCTCAAAATTGTTATAAGTATCAAGCTAATGTTATTTGTTTCTAATAAGTATGCTGAAATCTGTATAATCAGTAGTTGTTCCTGCCAATGGAAGGGAGACAACTTCATACTGAACCATGCTAAGAGAGAAAAGTGTGATTATTTTAAGTTCTTATGGCCACATCAAGGAAATATTATAATTGGCTAGAAGAAGTAGTGTCTGCATTATTTCTCTTATTCATTTGTGGGAAAAATAACTTTCCACCATCTTTCAGTTCAATCCATACTTCTTCCAATCATGAGTTAGTCAAGTGTAAGTTTAGTATTCAAATAATGCCTTTATGAAAAAAAAAAAAAACACAGTTAAGGAAAGGGAGAGGACAGGGGTTCATAAAAGGAAGAGCACAGATAATCCAGTACAATAAAAGTCTATAAAAAAAAAAAGAATAAAAAATATATTAACAGCCCTTCGAGCTTTGACCTGGGGACCTTGAAAGTGAACCCCATGCAAAAAGCCTATCAAATAACCACGCAAACAAAGATGACAGGATATTTTATGCACCAGTGATAAGGGAATCCAGAATGAACCATAGCAAAACAAAGGCTTGCTTGTATCTTTCACCCTATAGGTGTGCACACTCCTCCTGATAATCACAATAATGGTGTCACTATAGCTCTAGTTTTTGAATGAGGATTCAAATTCTATTCTTGCCTCAGAGTCAGCTGGAAAAAAGACAGCTTGGAGGAAGATTGCATCTGATATATGCAATTTTACTACTTTTTTTTCTGTATGTAAAGAATTTTAGTTTCATTAAATCACAGTTTGTGGTAGAATACTTATGGCCAGAAGAGGACTGTCCTGAGGAGTAGGTCTAATTATCCTATAGAAATCACTGCACAGTGTTTTAGAACAGAAACAGAGCTTGATGTCGTAGTATAAAATTATTAATGCAAAGATAAGCACAGTGTCAGCAACAAAGCTGTTATACACAGGTATCAGGAACTTTGACTGTCATCCTTGTGCTGTCACCACACAGGCTAAAGCATCCAATTAGTTATCATGCTCAAGCTTGAACTATATCAAAAGCCCTGAAAAGTTCTCATAGTCTCAGTGCAAGCAAGGCCTTAAGTAAACTTGTACAACAGTGAACACCTATACATCACCTTTGGAGTGCACACAAGTGAAACAAGCAAACTGCCAACTAACATACATCGAAGGTTAAGTAAGTTCAACAAACACTGACAATGCAAAGGAGTTTTAGAAAAGCATTTACAAAAAAAAAAAAAAATGTTTTCCTTATAGGGCCCACTCACGACAAGGAAGACAAAAGTAAAAAAATTCCAATTAAAAGAGAAAAATTAAAATAATGTGAACTATGGGTGGATGCACAAAGACTAAGTTCGACATGCGCGAGATGGCTGCAATTAGTAAAATACCCTAAAGCCAGATGTTCTTCCGTCACAATGTACTCCCATGTATGTGCCATGATGGGTGCATCAGCCCTGCAAACAGCGGGAACAATATTGTCCCACGGGAAGGAGGGAGGAAATGAAACAAAAGAGAGAGAGAGAGAGAGAAAAAAATGAACAAATGATAATCATTTAATTTTCCTTTAAAAAAAAGCCATACTGCCACACTTCCATCAAAAAAGTGAGATTACTCACTTGGCAATGAAAAATTACTTCATCGTTGGCGGCTTCTGTACCCACCCATGACTGGTATGTTTGCTATTTTCCAGACTGTCTTCAAACAAGTCATGTATAACATATGAACCTCTCCTCCTATAGTCAGTTTCTTCGTTCTTTAATACTGTCTACAGTGGATGCATTTTGACACAAAGTTCCTCTATGAGTGGCTCTCAGATATCTTGGGAAAATCATATGCAACTTCCTTGTTATGACCCCCCCAGTTTCAAAAAGTGAAATGTTTAGCGGCCTTGCTCGCTTAGACATATAACCCTGGCAATCTTTTACCTGTTTATATTGCCATCATAACATTTAGGCAGTTCTTCCAATCAGATTTTTCATTATGCCCCGCCCCCTTCTCACCTTTCCCTGAGAAGTAAATGAATTATATGTCCCTTTTTGCTTTTCTCATTACCCAAAGCCAATTTATTACTATTGTCACAGTAATAAAAAATCCGATTTGCAATTTACGCATGCACCTGCTGCTGGAGACAAAACCCAGAATGTCTCCCATGTAGATTTTTACCAAAAACTCTCAATCTTCCATGCATACATGTACTGGAATTGTTAATGCTCAAGTGCAGCATTTGTTACTGTTATTGTGCATCAAGAATCAACAAAAATGATATTTCTTAAAAAAAAAAAAAAAAGAGGACCAAAAAAAAAAAAAGAAAGAAATTAGAAGCAGCATATCCTTTCATGAACACAGTGGTGAAACTTTCAATGGAAGACTAGATATCCCCTCCACAAGTGAAAATACCATATTTGCTTCGTTAGTTGTATAAAGCATTTGCTCCAAAAATGCTTAAACAGAGAACAATTCAACTGTATGAAAAGACGTTATTAAACATCTGTCCATAAGAACAAAAATATTTCTCCTTTTCTATTGAACCTGAAGAATCTTGCATCAGATAAGATCTGCATATGCGATTTTCGTCTTTGAGACCAAAAGAAAAAAAAAATGCTAAAAGAAATGCTGCGGTTGAATATCTTTCCATTCTCTGAAATTGCTTGAAAAACAAAAACAAAAAAAACATGGGGTTCTAGTGGCAATAGCCTAGTTGAGATGAAATAATGGTAAGCTTTCCTTGCGTAAATGTAAAGCACAATATAATTGTTCTAGCCCAGGAGAAATGTTTGTGCATCCCAGTTCAATCTGCTTTAAAAAAAAAAAAAAAGACGTTAAATACTAAAGCAATAACTGAAAGTTATCTAAGCAACAGTCTGGATGGTATAACTGATAAGCATAATTGTGAATTGAAAAAAAAAAAAAAGAAATTATGCATTCAAATAAAGCATAAAGTCGCAGGACAACACATTTCTGACATAATCACACATACAACGATATCAATTTTCACATTCTGGGTACATTTAGATATTAATGTGATTCATTCAATTCAAAACATATCCTTTCACTTTTAAATCATTCTGCAAAATGGCATTCATGGTTAGGTTACAAGCAAAACATTTTCAACGAACTTGGAATTCTATCAGCTTAAATCAACAACAAACACAAACAAAAATAAAAAGAAAAAAAAAAAAAAAAGGAAAAACTGTGGATGGACTATAATTGTTACTAGATCCCTTAGAATGTGTGCCTGTTGTCTGGAACACCTCGAGCATTTTTTTTTTTTCTTCCACAGCAACATTTGATGTCGTAGATAATTTTAACAGGATCACCAGCAAGAGCAGATTGCACAGAATGATTATTGAGCAGATAAATCCTTGAAATATTTTAGTTCTCAAGAAGAAGAACAATAAAGGGGTGGGAAGAAGAGTATTTAATATTGCACTGTTACAGAGAAGCAAATGAAGTGTAAAAGGACTAGATTTTCAATTTCAGGTGTTGACTTTTTTTTCTTTTTTTCATACATAATAATGTTTCCTGTTATCATCTGCACCATGCTAAATTATACATAACTGGGGATGAACTCAGAATTAATATATACTTAGTACTGCTAAGCATATGGCATAATGGAACAAACATACTCAAAACATAATGACAAATGACTGAAACACACACAATAATGAAAACAAACAATAATGATCAATATAAAATCATTAATACAGAATATGAATGAAATATGTCATTGAGATAAAACCATTTAAACAGAAAGTCTACTATCTAATGAAACATTTAGTCTGCTGTTACTTAACTTTTCTCTTGTTTCAAAAGAAACAATACATGTACTTCCCACAAATTAACAAACTTTCATAGATTCAATGCTTTTGTTCTTTAATAGTCACTTCAGAGATAATGGGCCTTCCATTTCTAAAGGATATGAAAAATTGAAGGGGCTATTTCAAATAATATAATTCATTGTTGTATTTCGGAAAAAGCCAGAGCAAATAATATGCAGGCCATTAAGTAAATGGGTGACCATTATGCAAAAACTGACATTGACAATCAAATGCAGGATGGCCCATGCTAACTCTGCTGTGACCATCTACAATTCAATTTAAATTTATTGAATTTTAATTATTATGTAACAATAGCAAAGTTAATTAAGGTTCCAAAAAAGAAAACAAGACATCAAACTTACCATGAATGTTCTGCATTAAATCCAATCTGAAATAAAAAATAAAGTAAAATAAAATTTAAAAAATAATAATAACCATCTCAACTCATAGTGAATGTAAGCA
>JBCAUA010838051.1:0-13818 GCA_038406235.1 Peronia verruculata
TGTCACATCATATAAACAAAGCCACATGTGAGCGATGTTTCCTAGGTCATGTGATTTTGAAAAAATACCTAATTAACCCTAGAGATATCAAGCAAAGGGCCCATGTGGTCACCGACTGCAACAGCTCATTAGCTTTCTGTTTTGCGAAAGGATTTCTCCGTCAGTAAATGAACCAATAAACAGATAGTTATAAAGAAAAGAAAAAGAAAAACAGGCAAAAAAAAAAAAAACAAGTAAGAAGACATAGCGAAAGAGAGAAGAAAGAGAACGAAAGAGAGTGAGAAAAACAGCAAAAAGAAAAATGAAAGATGAAAATTGAAGGAAGAAAAAAAGAAAAAATAACGGAAGAGTGAAGAAAGAAAAAAGAAAGGAATGAAAGAAAAAAAAGAAAGATATGAAAGAAGAAGGAACCAAAGAACTAAAGAATTAAAGAAAGACAGAGAGAAAAAGAAACAGAGAGAGAAAGAGCCAAAGAAAGAAAGAGAAGGAGAAAGAAAGAAAGAAAGAGAGAGAAAGAGCCAAAGAATTAAAGAAAGAAAGAGAGAAAGAAAGAAAGAGAGAAAGAAAGAAAAAAAAGAAAGAAAGAAAGAAAGAAAGGAAGAAAGAAAGAAAGAAAAGAAGAGAGAAAGAAAGAAAAAAGAAAGAAAGAAAGAAAAAAGAAAGAAAGAAAGAGCGAGAGAGAGGAGGAGCCAAAGAATTAAAGAAAGAAAGAGAGAAAGAAAGAAAGAGAGAAAGAATAAAGAAAGAAAGAAAGAAAGAAAGAAAAGAAGAAAGAAAGAAAAGAAAGAAAGAATTAGAAAGAAAGAAAGAAAGAAAGAAAGAAAAAAAGAAAGAAAGAAAATAAATTGCATCAAAATCGAATCCACTTTATCTTCAAACCAGACAGTATGTAAAGAACTACTTAACTGATTGCTATCTGGGCATACTTGGCCATATCTCTATATTTTGGAGATAAGAATTGACAATTGAATTGATGTTACATGCAACATTCCGGGGGAAATTATCTCTTATTTCGTTCAATTTCCTGTACAGCAGGCCGAATGTTCCAGCCAGCTCTTTCATTCCCCCGGCGGGCGCTCATTGGAGCAATAGCAGGCCGGCAAGAGGCGCTCACACACAAACCAGGTCATTTCCTGCACGCGCGCTTGAATGACCCAGGAACTAGAAATCCCCCCCAGATCTTCCATCAAAGGAGGGGAAACAAACAAAGAAAATAAAAATCCTCTTGCAAACATGACATCACCAGTTATTTATGTGCCAGACTCGTTGGCCGCCTTGGCGCCAGGTTTAGAATTTTCAATTCTTTTTTTTTTTTTTCCCAAGTTAGTTGAAGGTGAAGACAGAAAGTAGAAGAAAAAGAAGAAGATGGAGAAGACGAAGAAGGAGAAGAAAATGAAGAAGAAGAAAGAGAAGAAAGAAAGAAAGAAGAAGAAGAACATGGTGATGATGAAGAAGACACGAGAAAGAAAAGAAGAGGAAGATGATGACGATGATGAAGAAAAAGAAGAAGAAGAAAAAGAAGAAGAAAAAGAAGAAGAAGAAGAAGATGATGATGATGATGATGATGATTAAGAAGAAGAAGAAGAAAAAAGAAGAAGAAACAGAGGAAGAAAAGGAAGAAGAAAGTAGGCCAAAATGTAGAAGAAAGAAGAAGACAAGGAAGAAGAAGAAGACAGAGAAGAAGAAGAAGAAGACAGAGAAGAAGAAGAAGAAGACAGAGAAGAAGAAGAAGAAGACAGAGAAGAAGAAGTAGAAGAAAGAGGAATCCCTGAGTCAGCATATTCTCCCTAAAGCATGAAACACGAGAGGTAGGCGTACAAGCGAAAGATTACGTGTGCACTAAGTCTACCTTTCTAATCATTTGTTTTGTTTCGGTACATTTTTGTTTTGCCTTTCCATTTTATTTCTCTGACATCAAAGTTGCACTTGCTGATAACGTGCCAAAAGTTATTGCGATAACAACACTTTTTTCACCGTCTGGTACAGAAATCTGCGGCACAAAGAGCGCATTCCCAGAGGCTGAGTTTTGTAGACAGGTCTTTGACATTAGACACGGTAACAAAAGTCCATTGAAGGGAGTAGAGAAATGTACTAGCTAACTGACACATCAGACAAAATACGCCGCCATTACTACTGGGACAGTCAGAGCAGGCCAGACAGGGGGAGATAATCCATGACGGTGTTGCTACTTGGTTTGGTTTGAATTATGGTCTAACGGCACATTAGTGGGATCTTTTTTTTGGGGGGAGGGGGGGGGCGTCGAGATAACCACCTCCAGGTGGTTGAAAGGCATAACCAGAACGAAATCTGAAATCACTGCTACATTGAACCAAACATGGCACTCCTGTTGCCGCAATTGAGAAATGGATAATCATGTAATTTTTTGGTCCCCCCTCCCCTCCTTAAAAAAAGAAAAAAAAAAAAAACTAAAATGCAGCTGATATAAATACAGTATCAATAATATCAATATGTACACAATCTACAAGATGGGTCACAATTCTTGACTCTCACTTGTTGGTTATATTAATTGTTGATATACTTATAAACACCCAAATGTACAAAATTAATGTAAAACGTACTTAGAAATGAAAATAATAAGTTTCAACTGTGTTATTTAAGCACAAGAGAGTAACAGTACAGTTCACATATTTAGCAATACATCTAACCAGTGACTCACGCATTCTGGCCCATTCTGTGGTTTCATCAACACTAAAACACCAGGGATGTTGCCTGAATTTGATCATGTCTGGCCGCTCTTGCATTTTAAATCCTCATTTTCACTCTGTCATTTCCCTCCCCCCTCCCCCACCCGTGACAAATCCTCCCCTACCATTCTGCAAGACCAGCCCCCCCCTCCCTCCCATGTTGACAGTGAGTCAGCCAGGCCACCATTTCCCATCCGCAGCTGGACAACCATTTCCCATTCTGTCCGATGCGAGTGCCAGTTACACCGACAGACTGTCCCAGCCCACAGCTGTCTGGCCACTGACAGTTCATTGTCTTCTCTCCACGGATAAGAATCTTTCTTTGTCTAGTCAGACCCGGGTCATTCCACGCTCACTCACTCTGAGTCACTACAAATTGTAGAAATTCAAGGCTGCTCTGTAACACCGAATCCTAACCCTAACCGACGCTAAACCTGATCCAAACCTTAATAAGAAAAAATAATAGTAGAAGACAAGATTTAAAAAAAAAAAAAAAACTCAACTGGATTTCCGGCTGTAATTAAATCGTTAACACTATTAATTGCTTTTATTATTTGAAGGGTGTCTAGGTTCGATAAGTTTAAATTTTCCACTCACAGTGAAGAGTTTTGGTCATACATTTCCAGTCCATCGTCACAGGGTTAAACTAAACAGTGAGGCAAACCTACGGTTGAGGCAAGGTCAAGGTCATGGGTGGACGGGATTTCCTAGGATATTGGAGAACCCTATTCCTAACCCTGACTCTAAAAGAGAAAAGTCCCGAAAACAGCATCAGCCAAAGGAGAGGGAAAGTGGGCAGTGTGATAATTATAATGGGAGACAGTTCTGGTCAATACTTTTACTCCCCTTCACCAGACACCAGAGGTGTTGAACTTACAGTGTAGGGAAGGGGGGAAAATCCCTTTACTTCTTATCACTCTAAGACTGATTTAAAAAAAAAAAAAATTATAACAATGCGAAGAAGACATTTTCTTCCTACCAAAATATTTTAAGAAATTTTCAAGATGTATGTGTCAGTCAAAGGCTGGGGATGTGATTTTTTTTTTTTCCTTCTTTTCACTATTTGTTCAACATTCTTTATCTTCTCCGTCTGGCAAAGGGACGTAATAGGGCTGATCACAACGATCTCCCATTCTTACCCCCCCCCCCTTTTTTTTTTTTCTCCACACAGTTACTAGACCTTATCGGATTCGCTGTTTCGCTGAAGATTTCCTTCTCTATGGTAACTCGTATGTGGACAAGCAGGACTGCAATGGCCACGCTCTCTACTTCAGAGAATCAGCTCAAACCACGAACTTAAAGACTGCAAAGTTTAGATGTGGACAAGACACAAAAACATCGGGAAGAAAGTGCAGAACAATTTCAAAGAGGCCTCAGAAAGATTTGCTCACCACAGGGATGGTCAACTAGCTGGGTTTCATAGACTGAGGTTTGACTCTAACGGTGACCAATGTCCAATGTCCAAGAAGTCAGCAGAATGACCAGGGAGAGATAAGATATCTCCGGGAGAAAATGCAAATGGACTTTTTCCAGGAAGCCGGAGACAGGAAGGAAATAATGAGTTACTTCACACATACTTGAAACCCCAAAGATATATAATATTTTTTTTTTGTCTGTAACAGAGTAAGGAATTCAGCGCTAGGGTTTCACCTCTATATTATCACTTTATACTACATTATATGGATAAAATATTGCACGCCCATCATGATGGTATGATATATTGTTGTGTTACATTAAGTATTTCATGTATCATTATTATTATACTGTATTATTGAATTATGTTGAAATATACTGTATCATATTGTATTGTATGTGCATTGTATTGTATGTGCATTGTATTGCCCGTGTTTGTGTCTGTGTGGAAAGGAAAGTGGGCGGCGTGTAAAAAAAAAAAAAAAAGCCAAGGATGAAAATTGAGAAATGGGTCAATGACACGATACTAAATGTCCATCTTATTTTACGGAACGTCCATCTTATAGTACGGAATGTCCATCTTATAGTACGGAATGTCCATCTTGTAGTACCGAATGTCCATCTTATAGTACGGAATGTCCATCTTGTAGTACCGAATGTCCATCTTATAGTGGACGTTGTGGTTTGACTGACGATGAAGGAAAGCATTTAGGAGGTAAGCTCCAGGCAATGTCAGTGGATTGTTGACATCCTGTCCATCAGTGAGGTGTTGTGTCTAGTTAGCTAAGGCCTGACTCTCTGGCACGGATGCTCAGCAAGGCTGACGAAGTTTGGCTCAGGTCGGGAATCTCTTTGTCTTGTCATAAAAATAGATTGGCAGTCGAAAAACATCACAGCAACACACACACAGACACGCGCACAGACACACAGCATGAGTGCAGGTAGCGGAATAAACTCATCTTCCTCCCGCCCCCACTCGGCCCCTTCCCTTCATGATTGCGGGCTCTCACCACCACTTGCTCCCCCCCTTCCCCTCACTAACACAAACAAAAGATAAAAATGTTGAACAAGGCAGGCACCTGTGTTGTTGATGGATGGAGCGACCGAGAGAGGGAGGCGGGGGTGGTGACTCGGGAGTCGGAGGAAAGACAGAATGACTCGGAAAATTAGGGTGTGGAATAGTGAGTTGCGAGAGAGAGAGGGGAGAGAGTGGAAGGAGAGAAAGAGAGAGAGAAGGAATAATTACATGACCCAGAGAAATAGAGAGATGGAACATATGAGGAGGAGGAAAGTAAAGGGACACAATAATTGGGCTAAGAGAGAGAAGGAGAGAGAGAGAGAGAGCGAGAGAGAGAGAGAGAGCGAGAACTTTGGATGAAGAAGTATAAGTAAAGACACGCGTGGAGAGATGCCATACAGACGCCAATTTGAGTCGACAGGAAAAAAATCATGTTTGTATTTTGTTCAGCATTTTCGAGACGGCAATACCAGATGACTATTTTGTCCCTGCAATATAATTATACAGGTCGGTCTAGTTATCTCGACAACAATTCATCTGCAAAGGAAAATGTGCAAGATTTTGTGGGATCGGCACCTTGACATTTCTAGGCTTTACTCTATGACACGGCCAATCCATTGCCGTGTAGATAAAACTCCAGAGAAATTTAAAAGTATTGGGCTACTTTCACGTCATATAACATACAATTCGTCACCCCACCCCCCCCCCCTTTTTTTTAAAGCCTTTCAATCCTAAGAAAGTAGGATTATCTCGGTTTTAAGTGGTTGCCTGATTTTGGTGAGAATTTTTGTGAGTAGAGATTTGAAAGTTGGAAAATTTGCCCGGGCAGCGGCACACAGTCTACTTTTTCTTCGATTTTGAAATCCCATGGGTTCTTCAAGAGCACAACATACACACCGGACTTCTGAAATATATTCACCCTTATCTGAGAAGGCTGGACGTCGGGCTTCCCTAAGCAGAGGAAGCCCGGAGACCATTGAGTCACTGAAAAAAAAAAAAAAAATGCGGGTTTTCGATCTTCGTGTCCTGTTATCCCCCGATGCAGAACCCGCGAGTCGATCCCGGCCTGTTTTCTCCACGAGCAGACGCCATACCCATTGAGCCACTGCGTCCCCCGTACCACAATTTCTTAAATTTTATTCGTGTGTATTGCTTTGCCGTGTATCACATCGCTGATCTAACGCTGCAGGGTCGGCTGTCTCTAATTATTGTACGTCATGTCTTTGCTTTCTGAACATCTAGTGACAAACTGAGACGGCCAGAAAATGAGAAAGAGGGGGAAAAAAAAAAAGAGAGATTCAAAAGAAGAGAGGGAGGGAGAGAAAGAGATAATGGGAGAGAAAAGAGAGGAGAATGAGAGACAGAGAGAGTGAACAAAAGGAGTGACAAAAGCCAGAGACACGCGGAGACAAAGAGAAATACACAAGAGAGAAGTGTGACTAAGCTCTCTGTCCATGCATCCCGCGTGCCCATGTGTCACAGAAGCGTGTACTATATGTCAGTCTGACCTGTCAAAGACTATGGGTGGCGTCATCGCACGGTAGGTGACCACATAAGGGCGGGGATAGGAAGGCTGTTACGTTAACTTACGTTCTTTTTACGCATATCAACCTCCTGTGGCTGGTTATTACTGCGGTCTAACCATGACGGGAGATACTCCCGTGCCAGATAAATATAAGGCTGTTTAACAAGGTTTATCTGTGATGTTTATTCTGATAAACAGTGCAAAACATATAAAGAGTAAAGACAAACATACTCAATGGAGAAACCTTGAAGCCCCACGATCAATTTCACCTGTGCGAAGAAAGAACCACGTATTCGGTCAACACAACTTGACAGTTTTCTTCTTTTTTTTATTTTTCATCTATTTATCTATCTATCTATCTGCCTGCCTGCCTGCCTGCCTGCCTGCCTACCTACCTACCTACCTACCTACCTACCTACCTATCTACCTATCTACCTATCTATCTATCTATCTATCTATCTATCTATCTATCTATCTATCTATACTAGGCAGGCTTCTACCTCTTTTGTTGTGTCTAGAGCCACACCCGTATGAGGAGTACGCTTTTGTCTTTTTTGTCTTGAATCCACGGGCTTGATTATTCTTTCAGTTCATTTAACAACACTGATGTTAATCCCATAGAAAAAGGAACCAAATCAAAGTTCCACTATTTACAATACCACAGATTATAGCTAAAATCTGTCTCACTTTCCTTTCAACAGACCAAGACTTCTCAATTGCCGTATACGATAACACGGACACTTGTAGGCATAGTTCCGATGATGCAATAAATGATATCACAAATAATACAAATATCTGTCTTATGATTATTTACGTCGCTGCCATTTCAAGCCCAGTTATCAACCGAGATAAATACAGAGATCGTTGAGAGAAAGCGAGGGGTAATTTTCAAAGATTCTTTCCTTGTGTTCAAAGTAGCATAGTAAAGATTAACCCTTTCTTTATCTTAAAATTACATAGGTTCGTGCCTGTTATGTACCCCATTTTAGGATGATGAGATTACCCTGCTAAGTTTGTTTTTGGCTATATTGATAACTACAAATGTGATATTACATATTAACCTTTTCCAGTCCTATCCTTAGATTATAATGAGGTCTCTGATTTTCTATCTATATGAATAAGTGAAAGTTCGTGTAATATTTTCTTGCGTGATGAAGCACGTTGAGAAGTTTAAAAGGGAAAATTGTATGGATGATTTATGAATGTAAACGGGAAAATTATAAACACTGGCCCTTAGATCTGAGTAGAGAAGAAAATTGAAAGAGGAAAAAATAACACTTCTTTAAGAACCCGTTGATTAATTTAACCTTGATAATTTTCACTGTCTTTATGCGACTCTGCGTTTGAGAATCTAAATTTACTCTAAACATCAATTGCAAGTAATATTTGTAATTTTATTGTAGGCATATGAAATAAATTATTTTTAAAAATGAACCACAACGCTGACTACAGACTAGACCCGCGGTGGAAAAAAAAATATATGCCCTAAGATATATCTGTTCTATGAATCTGCACATAAACTCACAATATGCTTATGGACTCGAAAACTGTTGAAGGGATCCCTATGTAATTTGGCACACAACATTGTTGCATATGGATCCATGTTGTCTATGGACATAAAACCGGAAGAAAAAAAAATATTTCAAAAAGCTTAGTATTTTTGACGATATTCTAAATATGCGATAATAATTTAATTATACACTGTTTGATCCGAATAGTACGTTTGATAGTATGACGCGTTCAAAACACGTTTACTTTGAGTAATATTCATTTTGATGAACCATAATTTCGACATTGAGGTGCGGACATTTGGTATATACTTTAAGTCGCAGGGCTATATTTTGTAAAACATCTCCCATGGAGACCTCGGGTTTTCTTCTACTGTACTTAGAATCCGCTGGCGATTATATTTTTTGTTATTGCAATTGGAAATAGATTAACAGATTTATTAAAGTATTGAAAGTTCAAAGGAAAACGGTAGTTAGATTTAGACAATCCTGAGCTGCTCAATGGGAGACAAACTCAAAGTCCACAGCGTCCACAATCTGTCTCTCTTAACCACTCTTGTTGTGGCTGAGGAATGTTCATATCTCAAATCAAAACTTTACAGTACCAGTTGACAGAAAATCTGAACTAATCTTGCATAATCCTTACAACTCACAAGGTTTAATAGAAAGGGAACACTTTATATATTATTAAGTTACCGAACAGGAGGAACATCTCCGGCTCTGAATCTTATATTTTGGTATATGAATTTCAGTCACACTCTTTACCAAGACTTATATTATTTAACAGACAGATTGTGCTGATTTTTCTAAATCTGTGGTAATTTTTAAACCCCTAACATTGGAAAGAGAGCATATTGGTCAGACTTAGTCAAAAATTGAAGCCCGAACGTGGATATTTGCAGTGCTGCGTGTAAAAATTATATTCGTAAAGGAATGGACAAGGTGTTTTTTGTTTTATTTTGTAACCTTTAGCAGATGGATACGAGGCTTTAGCGTCCATTTTCGCTTAAAAACATTCCTCTTTGCAGTCGTCTCTGTTTTATGGAATCAGAACTCCACGAATCTGACAATAATATTTGCAGTATATCTAATGCGGTAGAATTAAAGTTGATGCATGAAATCCTTATTTTACCAAACATTGGTCTATTTAAACTTCTTCAAGAAAAGGAAGAGAGAATTGGCACAGCCGCATCATATACTCTAGCAGAATTGTAAAGTACATAGTCTCAGGAACTGAAAAGAAAGTTATAATGAATAGAACAAACACTGCACAGATAACAGGTCAAGGTGGAGGGATTAGAGAGGGAGGGGGGGGGAGAACTTTATGGAGATAGCCAATCCCTCGTGTAGAACAACTGTGAGAAATACTGGAGATCGTCCAGGAGGTGCACGATAATAACGATTGAGACTTTTATGATATCGGTGACCTAAAACGAATCAACTGTTTGAGACTGCTGGACGTCTTGGATCACGATAACTGACGATGATACACTAAAAGCTGCTTTACAATGAGTGTTCAAAGTCAAAGGTACAAAGATATTTTCTAATGTTTCAAGCAAACATTTTGTTTTGCCCTTTCTGATGGTAGGGATAGTTGAATAACACAGATCTTTTTTTTCTGGACTCTCCCGATTATCTTTCCAGCGGCAGACGAATGTGACCATCACGATACGTGCATGATAGTGTTGTGACAGAAACACAGCATTTGCCTTTCTGTGTTTTTGATATTGTGGTAAAGTATTTTGAATCTGGCATCATCCATTACAAGTCATTGTATGTTTGTTTGATAGAAGAGAGCCTACAACAGGTGCAAAAGCTGTGCAAAGATACAACCAGAAACACACGGACTTTGCACGGCCACTCAAAGCAAAGTATGTATGTAGCAAACGAGCGCAAATTTGATGTGTTTTAGATAATGACATTTATCTTTACCAAAATAATAATAATAATAATAAAAAAATGTTCATTTTGTCCCTGTTTCTACATCTCTTTTTCTTCTGTTTTTTACTTAATCCCAACGTTAACTTGGAATAGTCTCATAATCCTCTTACTGGTGTTTGAGAAACGCAGATTCATAACTCCTCACAACGCTCTATGATCAGGTGTCAGGCTGATAACTACAGGTATTGAATATTTTTTTCTCCGTCATGCTCGAACATAGATATACTAAATGACCACTGTAGTAGATCTATGTGCTCGATAGAATGAAAACTTGTGTATCAGGTGATGCATGGGTAATTTTAAAATTTATTGGGGACTGATCGTAAAACTGTGACAATATGGAGATACGTATTTCCTTCTGTAGGGTATCCATACCATATCATTAGCATCGTAATAAAGATTAATGGACATGAACGTTTCCAATAAATCGCTGTTTGGGTATTGTTTTTAATTGCTTTACTTGGATTAAAACATTATTTATTAAGAAGATAACTGTGAAGAAAGAACATATAGATTATGCCGTATAATAATAATAGTAATAACAATTATAAGAAGAAGAACAAGGAAAACAAAAGCCTTTTAGTCCATCAATGTACTGTGGTCAGTTACCCTGATCCATAATGCCAATTCAATAACACAAGTCATCAGTGGACTCTCCTGATGTGATCTTAAGGCGAACTTCTGATGCAGATACTCATACTGGACAGGTTTGGCACGCTTACTGTCGCCTTCAATGTTACAGGCTATTTAGCTTGGCTGCTTTGTTCTGTTTCCTCCTAGACTTATAGAGCACTTATCTTCCTACACTGTAAAACCACTAGCTGATTTACAATCTATTATTAATCTGAAACACACTATGGAGAGAATCATAGATGTTCTTAGCTCTCCGAGACCAACACAAGGTGGCTGTCTATTGGGAACCAAATCCTTATCAGTCTAACAATTCGTACCAGTTTATCTAAAGTCGGGAATCCAAAAGTCCCTCTAGCATATGACTCTATATAGTCCATCGACGTCCAGAGATATTGTTCGTTTTGTTTTTTTTTTTACCGGAATCAAAAGTTTCGGGTTGGAGTCCTATTTTGTCCCGGCAGTTTCCTTCAAGAACGCCAAAAGGAAAAAGAAAATATGACATTCCCTAACAACGGTCGAATTAAAATGGGTTCGTGGTCAAAGACAGAGAATTCTATACTTACAGTCATAGAGATTTGTTCGCCTGGTAGCTTGTTAAGAGTCTGATATTATAAAAGTCTCACTGTCTGACAACGGGAACTTCTTGGAGAATCCCTAGACCAATATTCACTTCAGAATGTTGGTCTGTGTGAGGGATTGGGTATCTCCAAGAAAAGAAGTTTGCATGTGTATTCTGTTGTCAGTGCAACATTTCTTGGCGCTGTCGTGTTTATACTCCATTCCACAGTTTAGAGAAAATGGTCTTTATTAGGCTGATAGAACTTGTGGTGTTGGAGTATCAAGGTATCATCCCTTTCTTGAAGTTTGAAGATCTTCAAATTGATCGATGTGTCGGAAAAAATGATTTGGAAGATGTAATTTATAAAATAAATTCACATTGTATTGACACAGTTTTGGAACTGTGATTCAATGAAACGCAGACCACCAAAATGACATCAATTTTAAACTGACAATACAGTTTGAAGTCTCGCATCCAGTCCGATCTGTTAGAGACTAGAAAGAAAACGAAAAAACAGAGTGTCCAGTCCATGACGTTTATATTACGAGAACCACTGCAAATGTCTACCTTTCAGCTACAGTCCCTGACGAGAAAATCTGATCAAGGAGCTCGTTATCCAACTTAGGACGTTGTATTAGCACCACCACTTTAACAAATCTGTTGAATGATACACGTCTGTTTTAAAAGTTTGGTTGTAATTAATATAAACGTATTTCTTGCTTTAGTTTGACAATCCTAAAATACCACTTCTCTTTCATTTTCAACTTACATCTTTGGAGTTGTTAGGATTATGGCAGAAGATCCCCTGACCGGCGGTACTATGAAGTGTTAATGGCAGTTATAAACATTCTTCAGTTATAAAGAGAATGGTCTGAAAGAGGGACAAGTTGTCGATTGTGTAAAAACAGAGTCTGCCTGTTATGGAGTATCTAACGAATTGTTTAATTCCTCCTATGGCTTTGCTCGAAGCTTTGACTTCTTTAGCAAAGTCGACAATGGATTTCCAACTGGTCAAGAAAACAATTCAGAAGCGATATATAACTACGTGGACGTTATAGGATCAACATGTTATCCTCTAGTTTCTATTAAATGAGATGCGACACGATGAAATCAGGGTCTCGACAAATTTTAAGCTTATGGAGTTATTGGTATCACTGTGAAGATTATTCATTTCCCTTTTCTGTGTGTGAAAAAGTATTGGTTTACCTTTAGTCGAAGTTGAGATATTGGCAATTAAAGACGATGGGGGTGACCTGTTGATGGAGGTGAATTTAGTAAGAAAATGGCTGATCACTTTAGTAAATCCTTCTTTACCTTTGTTAGGCCTTACCACTAAATTTACAATGTTTGGGCCTTTACTCGCTCTATTTCAGTCAGGTGTGCTCTGAAACACATTTTTAGATTGATATAGAAGTGTTTGGGGAAGAAAACAAAAATTCCCCCAAAAATCATTCACTGTTGAAAAACACATGATTTCCCCGGCCGGCTCAGTTTGACGAGCGCCTGATTTCATCGTGTCGCGTCTCAAATGATTCTCTGTTAATAAGAGAAAACATTTTTTTGGATTTGGATGAGGTAACGATAATATCAAAGAAGTAACTTACATTTCATGATCAAATTTAATCTGTCAGGAAAAAGTGCACAAAGATATAGAGGCACATGAAAATGTTAATTACTGGCCATTTAAAGAAGCATAATCTTCTCTTTCAATTCCGACCAACATTCATGATCAAAAAGACTAAAGTTTGTAATTTGCCATCAGAGAAATTCCTGTTTTAACCACACCATTTTATGGTCTGTATCTTTGAGACATATGCAATAGTAATATACAGCATACTCAGATTACATAGAGCCAAAAAAATATGAGAGAGCTTATCAGAATCTAATGACAGGAGCAGATACAGTTATCTATAAGTCCAACAATAAAGGAGAAGGAGCATCTTGTCTGAACTGCAGCACGTAAGAGGCACTGAGCTGTATGATAGTAAAAATAAAATTCTACTTAGATGGTCTGACAAAACTATTCAACCTCGTACACAAACGTTGACAGACAGTCGTCGTATCTCTCAATTAATTCAGCCATTACCACGCTCAATAACTCAGCTTCAAAAGACGCAGGACGAAAGCCAAGTTTTATGACTCCTTTTTTTCATTGATGCGTAATTATAACAGAGACAATAATAATATCATTTCTTTTGGCTGAAAGAGAATATAAGACCTAATGGGCTTGTTTAACAGTTACTAAATTGTGCCATTCCAGTCACTGGACTCAAGACATTGGTAAATAGCGTATTTCTCGAACTGCTAAGATAGACAGACACACGGATAAGAAGATAGTTAATATACACAGAGACAGACAGACATATTGACAGAGGGAGAGATAGACAGACAGGCAAACAAATAGATAGTAGAAAGGTACCTCGATAAATAGATAGACAAAAAGACAGGCATATAGATAGATAGATAGATAGATAGATAGATAGATAGATAGATAGATAGATAGATAGATAGATAGA
>JBCAUA010838062.1:0-13817 GCA_038406235.1 Peronia verruculata
GACTACAGTATATGGCAGATTTACTATCCCTTTTTCACATGACATATATATCTCCAAATCGCCCAAAATGGAGATAGAACAAAGAACTGAGCTCAAAATTACATTCACACACTATATCTTTCTCAAACTGACGCTTCTCACAACACTATATACCCCTTTGCTGACATTCTTTCTCAGATTATCCTAAGCAAAATATCTTGTCCGTAATGTCCCTCACAGATTCAGCTTTAGAAAAGGAGGTGGGGGAGTCTGGGCGGCGGTGGTGCGAGGCCTGAGTGTGATTTTTTTGCTTCAAATTCGGATTCAGCATGTCCAAATAAGAGAAAAAGGGTGGACATTTTTTGTTGTTGTTTTTTTTTTTTTTTGTTTACCTGTGCTTGGCAATGTCACCATACTGGATTTTGTTTCTTGAATTTTAAAATTAGTTAGTTTCAAAAGCTGAAGTGTTAAAGAATTACATACAATCGTTTGAAATTTTACGCACATTAATTACATAGCTCTATATATAAAAGATAATTTGAATTTGTTGTTGTTGTTGTTGTTGTTTATATGTCATAAATGTGTTTATAACTGTTTGAAATATGTATGTTGACGAGTGCATAGCTTTTCCCATAATTTTTTATCAAATGTCCAGTTTTCCTCCGAAAATGTGAATGGATTTCAGAAAACTGTCCTGCTCAAATGGACTCATATTGACTGCCCTTATCATGTTTTTTTTTTTTTCTTTCTATCCAAGTGTGTCTGTCTGACGAGCATCGGTCACGTGGACATGGTAAATCAAATCAACCCGCCCATCCACTGAGTAAGGATGAGCTTGGGGAAGCACTTAAGGTAAGCCACGCACTCATGCTGTTACAGATTATCTTTTACATTTGATCTTTAAATTTTGAATATATTATGTTTAAAATTCTCTATATCAAAAGTCAACTTCATACATCATGAGTGCATGTAATTGAACCTACACGTGTTATTAGATAAGGCTGAAGTCAAGAGCAATGTGAAGGAACTTACTCTATGGTTATGGTTTTTATCAGCTTTTCAACCTCCTGTAGTGGTGGTTATCTCAGCTGTCCACGACCGTGGTCAAAAAATAACAAAACACTATCGGTGGAACTTATTTTGTTTTGCAAATAGGAATGTTAGGGTTATAATGTGATATATACAATAGGGGTCCCTCAAGACCATATAAATCAAACTTGTAGACGTCTATGAGTTAATTATTGAGTGAAAAGACTCATTGTAATCACAGAGCGGTCTCTTGAAACGTTCAAGTTGTTTTGTTTTTGTTTTTTCTTTCTCTTATAATTTTGCTGTTCAGAATCATGTGGAGCATTACTTAATACTTTAGCTCGAAGAATGATATATGTGATATTTACATAGCTCTTACAACAAATAAAGGACACTATCTCACACTGTAACTGTTGAAGATATGACATTACATTGCAGCTTCATGAAGATATAATAAAACGTTTAGCGAAGCACTGAGTGGTGCTTGATGCGCAGTTTTTGGCCTTGTCAACGCCAAGCTTTTGACATAGATATTCTCACTATTTCCTCTTTTAAAATCTATGACTTAATAATAGTCGGTTATTGCTTGCTAGACAGACGACAGAAGTACGACTGAGTAGAACTTGCAAGAGATAGATGCCAAAGATTTTTTTTATACTTCATATTTATTTCTTTGTCCGACAAATGTAAGAACAAAATGTATATTAATATTAGTAATGCTATTGTGACTTCTACTTGTTATACTGTTGAGCTGCTGTTATTTCAGGAACTGCTGGAGAAACGCCCCAGACGGCCCCCTGGTGGACGTTTTGACATGGAATTCGAGACGCTGTTTGAAAAGCTGGATTCCCTGGCAGCCGGCATGCCGGACGATTTCGAGTTTGATCCAGTTAACTATGGACCCGCTTGTATGTCCTTCACTCTTTCATGTCAACCCGTTTATCTTGGAAACGTTTTTTTTTTTTTTTGTCAATAATGTTATTTTGATGTTCTTATTTCTTGTATTTGGGCAGGGAAAAATGGAGAATAGCTTTTTCCCCCTCCTAACAAAATGAGTATTGGTTCCTGTTACTTTCCTCGAAAAAGCTTACTGCTTGATAATTTGAACTTGGGCAAATGGACCCTCTACTCTACCTCAAACACATCCGCGGATGAAATAGTTTTCAAATCAAGATAATGATTTATACATTGGCAGTAAAAACAGATTTGCTAAAAACGAGAATCAGGTCATGAATTGTACAGATTACGATCAGTTTCTTTTCTGCTCCCATTTACAGTGGGTCACCCTACGCATAACCAGGCTGGAGCTATGAAGTGCCTGAACAATGCCGCCCAGTTCTCACAGTTCCTCAGGCGGATCCACGGAATCATGGAAGAACTGAGACATGAATACCTAGAAGACCTGACAGACTCCATGGAAGCGGATGACGACGACCACAACGATACCACCTCCACTGACCACGATCTAGATGACACTGGGACGACTTTTCCCAATGACTCGGATCTCGATCTTACCACGGATGGTCTGGATTCAGCCCAGGACAACGCGGACATGCCGAGCCCCACCGAGCAACCAACAGAAGACACGTCACGGGATATGGACGCTGAGGATATTCTGAGGAAGAAGAGGGATTTGGAGTTTGATGGGTTTGATCTGGATGAGGTCTTCGATAGACTTGAGGTAAAAATTAGTCTTGCTTGTTTTTTAGTTGGCTAGTTTTTCTGTATTTTTATATTTTTCTGCGAAATTTGTACAAAATTCTACTTCGAAATTTAAGTTACTAGTTAGTAGAACAACTGGTGAACTGAAATTTTAAAAGATTAAATGACAGTTCCTGTGACGGCCAGGTCTGAATGGATTTACAATAGAGATAAAACTGAAGTAGGCAGGCAATTTTGATTTCACCTTTCACATAAATTTTCAAAAATAAATAAATAAAAACTTCATCCGATGAAAGTTGTAGTTTTGTAAACGTCTGGACCTTTTTCAATCCGCATATCTTGTAGTGTCCGTTTCGAATGAATTGAGAGAGCACTTCAAGTGTGTCTGCACATAAATTCTATATAAAATATGGAAGAATACATAATTATCCAGGGGATAACTTTGTAAATTTGTTCCATGTTATATTATATATTTGGAGGCTATTGCTATCACCAACAAGCAATTCAATCTTGAAGGCTAAACCATATTCAGATCCATACAGAATTAAACAAAAAAAGAAACAAACAAAAATTCTCTCCTCCATTTTCTTCCCTTCTTTCCCATTACGACTATGAGAGAAATAACATGTAGAGAAATCCCCAGTAGATTCGTTCTGGGGTAGTTGAAATCGAATCGAAGTGTAACCTACAGGGTTAAATGTAGAGGCTCTTCGATGAATGGAAGGTTGCTCCATCTTTCTTTTTGGTCTGCTAATATGAGTGGTCAGTGTAAATGAGTAGCGCAATAATGACGCGTGTTGGATTCATTGTTTGAATTATAGAGTGTTACATACAATGTTAGAGCTAGAAAAATGTTCCTACCTCTACACGTTACAAAGTAGTATGTCAAACAAAGAAAACCTTTATCCACCACCATGGACTGCGTGACGCTGGAAAATTTAGGATAAGTTTATGCTGAATCATAATGCCTAATAAACAACAACAACAACAAAATGTATCGTTTGTGAAATAACCACTGAAGTTTTGAAGTATGTGTGTTGACGAATACATATGAAGGGTTTCAGGTCAAAACGCGACAAACGCCATTTTTGAAAATTTTGAGTTATACCCGTCAATACTGGGAATGGTGATAGTGCTATATGGTAAGGGCTTTCCTTTTCATCAAACGCGACTTGTCCTTCCCGAAAGATTTCAGAAACTTCTAGTACCTAATGATAAGTTACTAACTACTGGAGAACGAACTGCCATTTTTCTCTACACGCCGATTTTGGATAAATCACGTTTTGCCCTGCAGCCCTTCATATTTTTTTTCTGTTTTTCACCACATGTCCAATTTTTCTTCGAAAGTGTGAATGAATTTCAGAGAACCGTCCTGCTCAAAATCGACCCATATTGATCGCCCTTATCATAGTTTTTGTTTCTTTCTATCCCAAGTGTGACTGGCTGATGAGCGTCGGTAACATGGGCATGGTAGATCAAATCAACCTTGTGTAATGAGCAGTGCAATAATGACGCGTGTTGGATTCAATGTTTTAACGTACAGAGTGTTACTAAAAAATGTTAGAGCTACAAAAATGTTCCTACTTCTACACATTACAACTCAGTATGTTAAACAAAGAAAACCCTCGTCCACCACCACTGCATGACTGTAAAATATAGGATACGTTTTTTTTTTTTTCTTTTTTCTGAATTCTGATGCTAAATAGACAAAATAATGTACCGTTTGTGAAATAACCACCATATTTTAAAATTCTCAGAGCGACGACATGGAGTGTCTCACAGGCTTTGTCAGTGAAGGGGACAAGAGATTTCTGTGCAGGCGCTTTGCCCATCGTTCTTCGGGCATCTTCGCCAAAATCATGGCGGCTGGTGCGGACTGTGAGGATTATCTCCTGGAAGAAGACGATGATGTGAGTGATCATTTATCTTCAGAACTGGATATTGATGGAGATGGTATGGGTGATGTATTAGATGGTTTGTTGGACGATATACAGGATGACAGAGGCGGACGCGATGGACTGCCTGACGTGAGTGTGAAAAAGTGCATCCTTCCTGGTGGAGGTCTGCTAGTCTCCAATTGCAACAGTGTACCCCACTTACACTAGAGAATTTAACTCTTGATAGTCCCCTCCAGATAATGTGCCTTCCTGCCCCACCTACGGTCACAGTTTCCACTCATTTGATCATTCATAATCATGTTTTTGTCATAACAACAATTTAATGAAAATTAGCCTTGGGACCGTTCCGGAAAGTAATTCAATTTAAATTGATTATCGATACTCGGTGAGGGGAGTCTTGATTGCCAGTTGAAATCACTCGCCAATGAGGAGATGGTAAAATAATATGAAAGTAATGTTTACGCCATTGATTAGTGCATATATGTTCTTAACTCATCAGGTTAAATCATCTTTTTTTTTTTTTTTCATTTTGAATAAAGGTAAACATTTGTATACTAGAGCAAAAGATTGGCTAGACTTGTGGGAAGGCAATTCTTCCAAAACAAGAATAAGAAAAAAGAAAAACAACAGCAGCTTTATATCCGAAATTTTAATGTATTATTTTGAGAAATGCAGTACCGATAGCCTTTTCTCACCCAATAACCCTGCTATGCACCTTTTGCATGAACAAACTTTACTCCTTACTTGTCAAGGGCCATACTATTTCAGCATGAATCGCCATTCACTTCTCATTTTACCAATTTTCCCTGAATCTGGACCGATTATTCACAATCCTTTCTATTCTTTCAATGATTATCTACTACGAGAGGGCCCACGACAGGGAGAGTCAGGCTTTAGCCTGCCGCACCTAAAATGTATGGCAAACGTACACACTTTGATGATGTTTTTTGGATGATTTAATTTACTGTTAATCAATGAAAATATGTTGGCCTCTCTCTCTCTCTCTCTCTCTTTCTCTCTCTCTCTCACTCACTGTGTGTGTGTGTTTACGTGTTTAATTTGGTCTCATTCAGCCATTTCTTCTTTTTTTAAAGAAGATAATTCGGGATATCCCAGCTATTTTCTTTTTACTGTTAGTGTTATAGGGGCAAGTTTGCATATTAACTCTCTCCACAACGTTAGGTGTGCATGGGGCACCATGGTGAACACGGTTTGAATGTACTTTATTATGCAAAATGGAGATCTGCCACGTGGAGTTAGAAAAAGGTCGTGGGCAGATGTTTGGTTTTGTCGGTGTTAGATTAGAAGATGATGTTTACCTTTATTCCCGTTACGGATTTAGTAGGCTTAATAATAAATACAGATTTCACTTACTTTTTGAATAATAAGCATGAGACAAACAAACAAAAATAACAGCACACATAAAGAGGAATGCTGTGTTAAATAGCATGAATATGACATCACTTAAAAAGTTCACAGACAAGAAGTTTGGGTTGAAAATAACAATGAATCTTTTTGTTGTTGTTGTTGTTGTTGTTGTTGTTGTTTTTGTTTTCTTTTCTTTTTGTTTTAGAACAGCTGCACAATATGCCACTATAGACCGATTACGTACATCTACTAAGATATTGTTCTTAATTCAGTAAAATCTGGAATTTACTATATAGGGCACCAGTATATTGCATGAGCATTTAAGGCAGACCTCCCCTCTTGTATAATGTCCCCACCCCCACCCCGGCCTTTTTCCCTTTTACAGCTTGGGCATCGAATTCAAAAGCAGATAGCGCCGACATATTGTGATTGACCTATAAAGCAATACGCGTACACAGTGTATGGTTATGTGAATGACTTCACAGACTGAAATTCAAAAATACATGTCGTTAATGGGATAAATGGACGGGGGAGATACATGGGAGAATGCAATACACTTACGGGTATAGTAGATGTGTTATTGATGAATCACACTAATTTAATCACGCGACAGTAGGAAAAAGCAGACTAGGTAGGAAACATTTGGAAATAAATCACTTTTATGTCTCCGTAAATTTATCATAACGTCGGCAGTTGATTTTATCTTTTTATACATGAAAACATAATGCTTTGTTGAAATGTAACCCTATTCAATATTACGAATACAGTAATTTGTAAACCCAAGTAAAGGCAGTCGTCGAAATATTTTCTCCGTTAAAAAAGTGAACAAGAATCTACTCTCGTTTTCATTGTCATAGTTTCGATAGAAGAATATTACATCTGTTTTAATCAGCCATTTGTCTCATCTTATAAACATTGGCAAGGTACTGAGAAAATTATGGGCAATAATTTTGCCAGAGTGTAAGACACCCAGGTGCAGAAAGCTGATGTTATTTTGATTCTAATGTCTTTTCAAACTGCAAATCTACTGTACAGAAATATGAATTAATGTACCTCTAGTTTAATTAACATTGCTGGCACAAACCATTTCTTTTTTGTTGTTTCGTATTTGTATTGATATGTTTCACCGCTGTTTCACAGCAATCATAATACTCACCTATGATTGGGCTCATTAATATTGCACAAATGTCACTCCTTACTAATCACATGCTATTGTTTATTGCTTTTGTTGTTGTTGTTGTTGTAGTTGTTGCTTACTTGACATGCTATAACCTCTTGGAATATGGCAATAACGACTACTCTATAATAATAATAATCATAAAAACCTATGGGTGATGGGCACATTAAATCTGTCTGGCTCAAACTTCTTTAACCTGTTGACTGCTAATATTATAATAACTACTATTTTGATAACTCATTTCAAACTCTTAGGATGATCTTACTGTAATTCTCTTTTTTTTTTTTCTTACAAATATAAAAAAAATATTATCAGTATTACTACTACCTGGCTCTCGACTCTAATCAAGACTTCAGAACCCAATTTTGATTTGACATTATGAAAGAGCAGAGCTCCTGAAAATAGAAGAGATCAATTGATAAATACATGTCCTTGTTCCTTCACCATCACAACTTAACGAGACATTTGACTGCCAACCGACTTACTTCCCTTTGTAGGATACAAGTGGCATACTAAAAGCATTGTAAGAAAGAGAAAAACTGCCTTTCCTGATGTTATTTGAAATTTGAGCACCAGAAAACTCTGACAATGCACTATATAACGAAAATATTTGTTTTTCCCATCATTGTGACATTTTTGTCCTTATTATTTGCCCCAGTTGCTTCAAATAACAGAAAGAAAAAGTAAGTTTTCCCCTTCTTTGTCTTGTATTTTGCCAAAGGAAGTAACTTAGATGGTTGTAAAAATAGCTCACTACAACAAATGAGGGATAATCAGACTGTCTCCTAAGAAGTAAATAATTTTGGGGTCAAGTAAAACAATAATGAACAAGTTTATTAGTCCTAACGAAAATGGCGATGACAAATTTGTCAACCACAGAATGGCGTTTTGTTTGTTCGTTGTTTTTTTTGTTTTTGTTTTTTTAATAAGGTTGGTCTGGAGCAGACTTTTTCTACTAGCAATTAAACCATTCAATTTTGAGGATCTTCCATTGTTCACTTTGTACATTCTGAACTGAAAAACTTACTTAATTAAAATATTTTTTTTCTCCAATTTAAACCTGACTGGGCATAAAAATGTGAATGTATTTTTAATTCCATGTATCAAAATAATTTTGTGTTTTAACAGAGAGTAAGACAAATTAAATTTTAAACAAAGATATAAACTTATTCACTCTTCACCATTCGATTGCTATTATTTTGGTTTGCTGGTATTGTTTGTTTCTTTGTTTTTGTAAATCTCTTTCTTATTATCTAGAGGCACAGCCTAAAAGAACTAATCCAAGATGTTTTTCTTTATCATTATCTCAAAATATCTTAATGCTGTCATACTATGCTGGGCAGTTTAATTATTTTAAATAGGAACATAAAATTTCGTTCCCTCTATACAGCACTTGGACGAGGCTATCCAGCTGGCCATCTTGCGACGTTTCAAGAACAAATCTCCAACAGAGGTGGACGATAGAGACGTCAAAAGACTGCTCAGATTGGCCCCTGACGTTATAGACGATGACTTCTTAGATGACCTTCCGGAACAGATTTTCAGAAAGAAGTAAGAATTATTTAAAGGGATTAAGGAAACAGATAATCATAAAAATAATTATGTTTATAATATGATATGCCTCACACCCAGTCAAAATGAGACATAATTATATCGATTTTTCACCATATGGGGTTTTTGGTATCATATGAAAGCTTATTTCATACCCTTTCAGGTGGTGAAAAAGGTTTTGAGGTAGCTTAATTCCAGCCAAAGATATTACAGTTTAAAGAGACAAGGGGACCCCCCCCCCCCCAGCAGTGACCAAAATTCCGAGACAATCGGATTTAAATGAACGGTCGAATGCATAAATCTACAAGCCTGGCTCACAAAACTCCGATTTTGATAAAGTAATATCTATTAATCTGGGGTAAGACTGCTGATATCGTTGTGTTCAGAAATGAATGCAATTTCGATTCCTGAAAAAAAAAAAAATAATTAAAAATCGATGACTGACACCCCCCCCCCCCTCACTCATCATATTCAAACGCCGATTTCTAGGCTCTAACTCAGGAATTTACATCTCATTTCGACTGGACACGAGACATTAATTTATTGAGTGAGCAAGAGGAAATCATGGTATACTGCATACACTATGTCAGTTTTACAAATAAGCATTAAATTATCGATTAATATCGATTAATTTATTTAGAAATTATCTCATGTTTTTGAATCCACGCACTGACTGCAAACAGCTGAACTGAGAATAAACCCAGTCTAAATAAAAGAAATAGCATTAAAGATTGTCTGATTTTCACAACTGACAAATTAATGTCGTTGACCTTATCATAGTAGAGACAGTGTTGCGAAATATCAAGAGATGGGATAAGGAATGCTGTTTTGTAAAACCCAGTTTGATCAGACCTTGAGTGTGTTGCAGTATGAAATTCAATGTTACTGGTGTCAGAAAATACCTCATTGCTTAAATAAAGATTGACATAAGAGTTAGTTACTTGGGGCAATAATTCAGTGCATATTTTTTTCATTTCAAGAAAAAAAGGCAAACAAATTAGGTAACCGTATTTATATTTATATCTATTTTGAAAGTTTGTTGGATTTTTATTGATGTGCTAGTAACATCTAACATTTGCAAATGTTTCCATAGACAGAAGGTAGATTTTCGTCTCGCCAAGGATATGCATGGCGTTTTGATGACTGAAACTGTATTTGCTGGCAACAATTTTCTGTACAATCCCTTGACCTTTTTTTTTTTTTTTTACTGTTCAAATTGGTAGGGATCTCTATTCTGAACCCTCAGTGGAGAAGCGAAAAGGGAGCGGGGTGGGGGGGGGGCGTTAGGATCAACAACAATAGAGGAACATCCAATAAAAGTTGTGATAGAGTCCCTGCAGGCTTAACAACCAGAAGTTTTGTTACATCTATTTGTTTCATAGTGAACGTGCCACCCAGCCACACTTCCAATGCCTACTGCTTATATATATTGATGAGGATGAAAAAGATGATAATGATGATGATGAAAGAGCTAAACAGATACCAACAATTTGGAGCTCAAGATATTTTAATCAATTTTATCATAATAGCTTTTCATATCTGTAGCCCCCTATTATTCTGTTAATGAATTGGCTTACTTGCTGATTGATACAAACAGAGATGATGATGGGAGTGATTTAGGTTGCTGATCATTTGTAATCTGTTTACCTTTTCAGTATCAACCAGTTTGGTAAGTTGGCGGCTAAGAAAGGCGGAAATCCACGCCTACGCTACGCTTTAAGAGAGAAGTTAGACGACATCGACGTCACCAGTTTTACTATGCAGGACATCCGGCAAATGGGCGCAGGTCTGCTGTCTCTTCGGCTGGACCAGATCGAATCCCTTGACGGTCATCTCTTGTTAGATTCTGACATCGATGATTTATTCGATATCGACGACGCAAGTGATGGATCTCAAGGAATGCCTGATGACCAGAGTTTGGATGACGATGAGTACGACGATGAAGAAGAAGACGTGCGACTTGCCTTTGGACGACGTGTGAAGGAAGCAATCAGACAATCCGGACTGAAGAAAGGACAAATTGGCAGGTAAACAATAGTCAGTAATGATCACGTAGTCAGAGCTTGGTTAAAGTGCAGCCATAAATCTACTATCAGTGTGAATCTCTAGTTAATCGCATTTTAAACATTAATAACTTGTAGAGTCCCTCAAATTAGAATATCAACATTGTCATATTCGTCATATAGTTAGCCCTTTAAAAACTACCAACAGAAGTAACTCCTCCCAAAATCATTAGAATGACTGACTGTCTGCCACACCCACCCCATCCCTTTCCGACATATCGTCTCCAGTCCGAACGCAGACCGTGATGACCATCTTTTATGGATACGGTTTTTAAGTTATCTATGATCTGTGAGATGTAGATTGCTGAAGTATCCTGAACCATCATCTTAACTAAAACTTCGGTACTCACCGGTTATCAGATCTGAGAGCTGTATAAACCGGGGAGACATCGTCACGGTGTCTACAGAACATAAAAATGTAGTTTTTGTTTGTTTGTTTTTGTTCAGTGGGTAAAGCTAAAGTCACTTTCCTGAGATATGGCAGATCTATCTGTAGTTGCTCTCGATTCTAAACATTTGGGCCACACTGAAAAAGTGACACTTAATGGGTATTTGAATGTTTATCTCCAGAGCCATGCATTTTCTTCACTATGACCTTGACTTTGTCCGGAGCATTGAGCCAGACGATCTTCTTGACGCCCTGGACGATTTCAAAGACATGGACTTTGACGAGGATGAGGTGAGCCTGAGGATCTCGGTATACTTGACTCTCCACAGACAGAATGGCCATGATATTTTCACTCGGAATTTTCCAACTTATTTCTCTTCTTCTTCTAGTGTCAATCTTCTGTATCCATTTAGCATCATAGGAGAAAAAGAAAAGACAGGCAGACAAACAGACAGACAGACATGCAGGCAGACAGAAGATAGACAGAAAGAGACACAATAAAAGAAAAATAAAGAGAAAACGTGGCACGGATGAAAAAAGAAGAGAAAGGGAGAGCGAGCGAAGGAGAAAGAAAAAATACTCATTGCAACCGTTTATTATATTCTGCACTTAAACAATTGCCAATCTTGATACATGTAGTATTAATTCCCCCCCCCCCCCCCCGCCCACTCTTCCACCCGGGGTTGTCTTCCCACCAGGCACGGTCAATGATGTACCGCATGGCCCAATCCCGCCGCTTCCCGGCGCCAGATCAGATGACCAGCTACAACCTGACCCATATGGGCAAGCTGCTGAGGGGGCTGGGCGTGGAGAAGCTGAGACTGCTCAACAGGGACGCCCTGGAAGATGCTCTTGACGACATTAAAGACGTTGACTTTAACGACTTCCAGGTACTGTTTTTGGTAGAAATGTAGCTGTTTTTAAAAGGGTAATAGCTGAGGACAGTCAGAACGATCAATGATTGTTATACATGTATTATCTGTGCTAACAGCGAACACACTGTTGAAGGAAATAGTCCTGTGAGTTCTCAAAATGAGTTTCTGTGTACAAGAATGAGAGATATATTGTGAAATTGTTAATTACATGAGGGGACAGTTTATTACTTATCTCCGTGAAGCCACTCCAGCCATCATTTTCACTGGAGATTTCCCATAACGATCGTTTTTGCACCAGTTGCGAAAGCTGTAATTATAGGAATTCAGAATGAATATTGACAGAATTTCTCTGATGTGATTTCCAGGGACATTTAACAACAATGGTTGAATACCCCTGTTTGAAATATTGATTAAAAATATCTGAATTTAAAGACAGTAATTCTGGTATTTTATAATAGGAGCAAAAATGCCGAATGGTAATGAACGGGGGAAAAAATTATCAGAAAGACAACACAGCATTGTTATTATAGAGCTTCATGTTATGTTGTTGTTTTTTTTTTTAACAAGACAACTCACTGCCAAAAACAGCTTTTGTTTTCGAATGAAAATCGGCAACGTATACTCGTAGTAGTGCATTTATTGTAGTTTAAGATTCTTTTCCCCCTGTAGTGTGGTGAACATAGCTGAGCAATCATACTACAGAAATTAATATATCATTTTACCAATCTAAAGCCCTCAAATTTTAATTTTCTCTTATCACATCTGTTCTTGTAGTGATTATTCCATTTGTTTCTCTTTCGACAGGCTAAAGAGATACTGAGCAAGCTGAATTTGATTTCCAGCGACGTCGTAAGTTGTTCATGTACTAATATAGTTATGTCCTTTTAGGTCTCAAATCTGTAAAATCACCACTATTTTAGTAATAGAACTATGTGTAAGGTGTTGATTAATGGAATGATAATGGGGATAAATACTCACTCGGTTTGTGTGGGAAGTGACCGGTTCAGGCTAAAAACCTGTGAAGATAATTTGCTTGGAGAAGCGACAAAATCAGTAGACTGAAAAAGAATGTGGGATAGGGTAAGTGGTCAATGGCCATTTATAATAACACAAACATTCATCTTGAAAGGTAACAATTAAGATTTCCGTGTTAATTCACCTTCGTATGAACTATTAAATCTTAAGTTACTCAGTTGATAAAATGCAAAGTCTAGCTTGGTCAATATTTTCATCAAACTACTGTACTCAACGTTATCTTTTGTCTCTTTATATTCAGCCCGTGACTCTCCATCCCCATGACATAAGACGACTGGGTAGATTGGCACGTGGAATTCCCGCCTCTCAGATGATGGACATGGATGATCATGACATCGAAGATTTACTGGACGATTTCAATAATATTGACCTTGATGATGCCCAAAAGCGGATTATCACAGCGAAAGTATGTCATGATTACATTAAGAATAAACGTTCATTGGACTTACCACATTGTTTTCTCCATCTTCTGTTTCTATAGATACAAACTATCCCCTGTAAGGCAGGATAATGATTACACAGAAAAACTGAATTCATGGAGAGCGACAGGAAATTAACGGTGCGGGCTGATCTAATTGCAAAGAATGTTACATGAACAAACGATCAGGCAGATAGATCGACCGACAGATCGACTAACAGACAGACAGACAGGCAGAGGGACAGATAGAAGACATACACAAACAGACAGACTGATAGATAGAAAGAGAGACAGACCAACAGACAGACAGACAGACAGACAGACAGACAGACAGACAGACAGACAGATAGATAGATAGATAGATAGATAGATAG